>OY744606.1:34463603-34468603 GCA_963556255.1 Allolobophora icterica
TAGGCCTAAGTGATTAATGATGGGGGACTCTTCAAAAGGTGTTCCATGGAGTTGGTGCAACGAAGACCAAAGGGTGATTAAAGAGAAAGAGAGGTTTTTAAAGAGGAATGAGTGGATAGATGGAGTTCTAACTGTTGAATTTTCCTTCAGCGTTCTAGTTTAATACAGTTCGTTGTTGCTATCAAAAGAAAATACGTGCTAGGAAATCCTGTAGTTTTTTTGACTGATTTATGGATTCAGCGCCCTGAGTAGTTTCTAATAGGCGATATGTTGGATTAATGCTCAAAATAAAGCCATCTGGTCCGCGATGAGAGAAGACGGTAAAACACTAAAACTCGAACCAACGGTTACTGTAGAAATTCCCTGCAGGTGACGCAGTAGTCGGCGCAGTCAGCCTGTATTATTATCGACAAACTGTGGACTGAGGAGCAAATTTTAATTTAGAACTGTGCGCAATGACTTGTTATGCGTTATACATAGCGTAACAGTAGCCTAATGTTGAGGCCACGCATCACGACTGTTTGCGGACTTATAAACGACGAGTCCGGGCGTCAGATCAGGCATTAAGAGTGGGCTCGGCCAGCTTTTATATCAAGCATTATGGCTGGGGCATCAACCCGAACTGCTACTGGGGGACGCAGCAGAGGTTGCGGCGGCAGAAATTGCGGTAGTTTCTCCGGCTAGATGATGTGGTCTGTGATGCTACGTTGGCCACAAAGCGACATATTTCATCTAGGCCTACTACTGCAGCTGAATAGAGAGTTATAATTAGACCTATCATCTTTGGAGATCAGCAGGGTCTAATAATCCGTCTTGTCAGTCAACAGTTTATTCATTAATTAGTAAACAACAAAAGGCTATTACTTGTAGCAACTTGGTGCTCATAAACTCAATCCAAAAAACACACTCAATTTAGCTTAAATTTGCTAAATTCTCAATGACATTTTTCTTCATTTTCTCTTCAAAATTCTCGTCTCGTCTTTTTTCTACGTTTACATTAAAGTAACATCCTTCATGCCTCGCCATTAAATGCATCATTATCGTCATCATCATCATCATCATCATCATCATCATCATCATCATCATCATCATCATCATCATCATCATCATCATCATCATCATCATCATCATCATCATCATCATCATCATCATCATCATCATCATCATCATCATCATCATCATCATCATCATCATCATCATCGTCATCATCATCATCATCATCATCGTCGTCGTCGTCGTCGTCATCATCATCATCATCACCATCGCCATCATCATCATCATCATCATCGCACCTGTTTCATCGATCATGATTACAGCAAAGAGGAGTATGTTCTTCATCATTCTTAGCCATATAAATTGAAAATCTTTATCTTAATCTCAAATCGGAATTACATTGCTGATGAATAAACTGCAGTCACTATTCCTGCGCAACTGACTTAATTGATTGCGTCATCCGACACAAGCTATCGCCATCTGGCGTTCATCACAGTCACCCTGTAAAATGGAATCAAGATGTCAAATATATTTTGTCATATCTCGCGTCAGAGGAAAGCATCGGAAGGAAATTAAGGACGAAATGAATCTGCTTTATCATGGCGTGAAGAGGAAATGAAGAACGATGAACAGAATTCCTTATCAAACGAAAAGATCACTGAAATATTGTCTAGATATTTTTGAAGGGACTCAACTGTCAAGAAAAATAATATGCTTAAATATGATGCATAAATATTAATATATACACTTACATGCATTCATACATAAATATGAAGATACACTGATATATATAATATATATACATAGATACATGCGTACATACATGCATCTATTCGCGCATATACATACATTATACGTATATACAAACATACAAGTATATAGATGCATGTAGACTTGTAGACTATATACATGAATAAAGAGGTACATGCCTGCATACTTGCATGCACACATACATATATACACATGCATACATTTATAGGTAGGCCTACAATTTATTCTACTACTGATGTTGAATGTAAATTTGTTAATGTATTCATGAGTAGATAGGCCTATGGTTGACCTTGATTGGTTACGGGATCATTCAATAAATGCAGTGAAACTTGTAACTGAAAACTTGTAATTGAAACTAAAGCTTCGAATAAGACTATAACGCTATGACAAACGATGGCTTTTTGTGAATAGTTTATATTAAAGTCTATTCTGTCATTTCGGTATGATAATTTATCTCTAATTAGTTGTGATGCAGATTATTCATATTCATAAGACAGAGACATACAGACAGATTTGATATCACGAAGACACATACATATAGAGAGAAACAGGGGAGAGAGAGAGAGAGAGAGAGAGAGAGAGAGAGAGAGAGAGAGAGAGAGAGAGAGAGAGAGAGAGAGAGAGAGAGAGAGAGAGAGAGAGAGAGAGAGAGAGAGAGAGAGAGAGAGAGAGAGAGAGAGAGAGAGAGAGAGAGAGAGAGAGAGGGGGGGGATTATATCGATTTCCCAATGCAACGTGTATCAGTAACCAGCACTCCGTCATCTTCGCATGTCCCTCTACAGTCGAGTGATAATTAGACGCCAAGATAAGGTGTGCAGCAGTCTACATTGTGGTCAGCACATTCATATATATAATATAATTTATATATATGAATGTACGCGTGTGCATAAATATATATAATGGCAGCTATTATGTCCGGAGGACTGGCATTAGCTTCGTCTACTAAGACTTATAATGGCTGCAGCAGCAAGGCCAGGTGAGCAGCCGTACGTAGCGGCGGCGACCGAGGCGCCAGTTTCTTGCAAGACAATCCTATATATAGCCTACTTCCAGCACTACCAGGCCTCTACCACCAAGAAACACAGTCGACGTCTA
Organism: Allolobophora icterica; assembly: GCA_963556255.1. Classification (NCBI taxonomy): domain Eukaryota; kingdom Metazoa; phylum Annelida; class Clitellata; order Crassiclitellata; family Lumbricidae; genus Allolobophora; species Allolobophora icterica. Next base: position 34,466,463 of record OY744606.1, read on the forward strand.
GATTCCCGGGTCTTGATACTGGCAGATATAATACTGTTGTGCGCTTTCATGGCACGAGTGCATTGGATGCACTATTGTCGATTGAAGGAGTGGGTCGAACGGATGGTGGGAACAAGGGGGAGAACGGCTGACTTAAAGAATGGATGTGGGTGAGCGAATGTTAGCTGGGTGAATTCGGGATGGACGAATGTCTTGTGATAGTTAGATAAGGTGGGTGATCGGATGTGTTGGTGGTTGAGTAGTTGAATGTGGTAGTTGAGTGTGAGGATGGTAGGCACTGAAGGTTTTATTACTATTATAGGCTGAGATCACGCCTACTCACTCACTGAGCTGAACGGCAATCCATACCAACTTGTGAGAATGCGTCATAAATCCATTGGTCTAGCGAAGTCAAACAGATGTCACCAGATGTCGCCAAGTGCACGTGAAACGAAAAGTCATGGAACGAAGAAATAACTAATCCAATATTTAATCGAATCTAATCTAATCTAATCTAATTTAATCTAATCTACTGTAACTCGTTAAGTGCATAAGAAACATCAAATTGTCAAACGAAAACTTGCGAAGAAGTTGCTGGAAGTTACATATTCATATACAAACTCCATGCAATATCACCCTTTATTGATCATTTATTACCGTTCTTGCCATGGGCGGCGATCTAGGGGGTCGAGGGGGACAAGACCCCCCTCCTTTAACAGTGGGGGGACACACCATACATCTGACCCCTAAATTTTGAAGAAACCACCAAAAAGGTCATAAAAATTTTTCTCTCTCACAAAAATGTTTGGACCTCTTTTTTGAGCAGATCAGTTCAAAACTCTTTCTTCACCAGATCAGTTTAAAAGTGTCCCCCACCTGTCAAACAAGATCGCCGCCAGTGGTTCTTACATTTGTTCTTAACACCTCCCGATGCCAGAAGTTCCCTTCCAGCTTCCCATAAACGAGTTGTAGTCTTCCTCTCTCTCTCAAGCGCCAGGGTCTTGACCTCAGTGACATCTCTAATTACCGACCGATATCTACTAACGTTCCTTCCTCTCTGAGGTTCTTGAAAGATGCATGTCTTTCAACTGGTTCATTATCTTGATTCTAACTCTCCTGCCAAATCACCAATCTGGATTTAGGAAGTTACCACTATACTGAATCGCTCTTCACACGTCTTTTGGCCGACGTCCTTGGTGCTTTTGACCGTGGACAGGTGGCTCTCGTTGCCCTTTACGACATAAGCTCTGCTTTTGATACTGCGGATCACTTTATCCTCTTGGAGCGTCTGGATAATCTTAAGGCATTACCAATATTGCCTTTCTCTGGCTTCAGCCATTCCTCTTTCATCGTTCCCACTCTGTATGTTCCACCTGGTCATTTATTCCTGTAGGCCTTCCTCAAGGTCTGTCCTGGCCCATCGCCTAAACATTCTGTACACTGTCGACGTGGGACGGATTCTCCATCCAGTGGGCATTGCTGTCCAACAGTATGCAGATGACACTCAGGCCTTTGCTCAGGGCTCGGTAGATGCTGCTCTTTCTCTGGTTGAGAGTATTCTTGATCCATCATCTGCCCTTGGTCTATGGCTGTTCTCCAACCGCCTCCGATGAAACTGTAACAAGACCCAGCTTATATAGCTTGGGGGTCGCTCTCAGCTTGCTAAGATCAACACCTTAACTTTACGCCAGAGGTTTCCGGACATTCTTTTTCTCTTTGATCTTGGAGTTTTCGTAGACCCGGGATCTCTCCTTGACTGATTTTGTGTTAACGTTGTCTTCCGCTCATGCTTTTACCACCTCCTTCAGCTCTGTACTGTGCGCCGCTGCCTCTCCTTTGATGCTACTACTCCGTTAATTCACGCCCGCATCTGTACCAGAGTGCATGGACTTTGGTAACGCGATCTTTATTGGACTTTCACTAGCTAATATTTCGAAGCTTCAGTCTGTTCTTAATGCCGCTGCCCGTCTTATTGGAAGTGTTCCCAGGTTCGGCCATACAGCTTCCTTTATGTGGAATACTTTGCGCTGGCTCCCCATTCAGCAGCGTAGTTTAAGATCCTGACCTTTATGCACAATAGTCTCGTCGGCTCTACTCCATCATACCTTAGGGACTTCTGCATTTCGGTCTCCTCTGTCCCAGGTCGTGGTACTATTTGATCG
>OY744606.1:34473603-34523603 GCA_963556255.1 Allolobophora icterica
CAATTTCATGTGGTTATATACCACACGAAACTATTCTTTATAGATACATTGAAAAACTAGGAAACCTTAATGAAGTTCAATCAGGTTTGCTCAGCTGCAAAGTTCCCCCAGAATTAAAAATGGCTGGTACTATAGGTCAGATATGGGTGTCCATAGCTTTGTAAGCTAATGCCAAAAATGGAAAGTACTGTAGTAGACAGATCCTTAGGAAACTGTAGAAGAATCCCAAAACGTTTTGATGAAACATGCTGATATTCAGAGTTAGAATCTATTATCCATATATTCTATAATCAATGAAAAGGTCAGAAGCCAAACAATAGGCGATATCTGTCCTGGCAGTAACAGTGAGAGTAAATGGAGTAGTTGTAACTTTAACGATAATAACAACAATGCCACTAAGAAATGACAATACGAAATTACAATAGCACTAACAATTTAAATAGCAACATTTATATTATAACCAATTCTCTGAAGATACGCACATTTCCACGCATATTACGATGAAAGGCGGTAGATTTAGAGCTAATCTCCTAAACCTCATCTCTCGATCTCCCAAACATTCCATCAAGCTCCAAGCCTCAAATCCACCTTTTCCGGAAATAAAAATGTAGACAAACACTCTTGTTTATCCGCACATATAATCCCCATGTAGATGCATATATGGGAACCAAGATGGTAGAATATTACGGCTTTTGCACCACACAGCAATACAACGACAGCAATTCAACAACATCAATTCAACAACAGCAATTCAACAACAGCAATTCAACAACAAAAGCCGACAATAGCAACCGGACAACAGCAATTCAGCAAAAGAAACCCGTCAATAGCAACACAGCAACAGCAATCCAACAACAGAAATCCGACAACAGCAACCCAACAACGACAATTCAATAACAGAAATCCGACAATAGCAACTCCATAACAGAAATTCAACAACATAAATCCGACAATTGCAACTTAACAATAGCAAATCAACAACAGAAACCCGACAATTGCAACTCAGCAATTCAAAAACTAAAACCCGACAACAGCAACCGTACAACAGCAATTCAACAACAGAAACCCGAAAATAGGAGCTCAAAAACAGCAATTCAACAACATAATTCCGACAGTAGCAACCCAACAACAGCAATTCAACAACAGAAACCCGAAAATATGAGCTCAAAAACAGCAATTCAACAACATAATTCCGACAGTAGCAACCCAACAAAAGCAATTCAGCAACAGAAACCTGACAATAGCAATCCAACAACAGCAATTCAGCAACAGCAATTCAACAACAGAAATTCAGCAGCAAAAGCCGACAATAGCAACTCACCAACAGAAATTCAACAACAGAAACCTGATATTTGCCATATATAACACTGTAATTCAACAACAGCAATTCGTCAACAAAAGCTGACTCACCAACAGCAATTCAGCAACAGAAACCCGACAATAGCAACTCAATAGCAGAAATTCAACAACAGAAACCCGTCAATAGCAACCTAGCAACAGCAATCCAACAACAGAAATCCAACGACAGAAATCCGGCAATAGCAACTCAATAGCAGAAATGCAACAACAGAAACCCGTCAATAGCAACCTAGCAACAGCAATCCAACAACAGAAATCCAACGACAGAAATCCGACAATAGCAACTCAATAGCAGAAATTCAACAACAGAAACCCGACAATAGCAACCGGACAACAGCAATTCAACAAAAGAAACCAGTGAATAGCAACTCAATAACAGAAATTCAACAACAGAAATCCGACAATAGCAACCCAGCAACAGCAATCCAACAACAGAAATCCAACAACAGAAATACGACAGTAGCAACTCAATAGCAGAAATTCAACAACAGAAATCCGACAATAGCAACCCAGCAACAGCAATCCAACAACAGAAATCCAACAACAGAAATACGACAGTAGCAACTCAATAGCAGAAATTCAACAACAGAAACCCGACAATAGCAACCGGACAACAGCAATTCAACAAAAGAAACCAGTGAATAGCAACTCAATAACAGAAATTCAACAACAGAAATCCGACAATAGCAACCCAGCAACAGCAATCCAACAACAGAAATCCGACAATAGCAACTTAATAACAGAAATCCGACAATAGCAACTTAATAACAGAAATTCAACAACAGAAACCCGACAATAGCAACTCAGCAACAGCAACAGCAATTCCAAAACAGAAACCCGACAACAGCAACCGTACAACAGCAATTCAACAACAGAAACCCGACAACAGCAACCCAACAACGACAATTCAATAACAGAAATCCGACAATAGCAACTCAATAACAGAAATTTAACAACAGAAATCCGACAGTTGCAACTCAACAACAGCAAATCAACAACAGAAACCCGACAGTAGCAATTTAACAACAGCCATTCAACAACAGAAACCCGACAATAGCAACCCAACAACAGCAATTCAACAACAGCAATTCAACAGTAGAAACCCGACAATAGCAACTCATCAATAGCAACCCAACAACAGCAACCCAGTGTCAGCAATCCAACTGCATCAATCCTACAACTTTGCATCTGTTTAACCTTTCTGCTTGCTTGCGTAGTGTCGTGGTCTACGCGGGTGCATGCATCAAGGGAAGAAAACCGACGTGTCAACAAGCTTGTTTACAACGCACGGAAATTTCTGCAGCAAGCTGTCAACATTAATTCGGTGCATGCAACAAGGATATACGTGTTCAGTAGGACTTTCCAGGGAAAAGTACAGTGACGTCACAGAACGTTCTGGAATCCGGGAGAACTCTATATAAGATAGACCTGATGTACATTGGGGGCCTTTTGACGAAGATTTGTAAACGTTGAAACATTGATCGTATGACGTTCAATCGAGACCAGCCAACCTGTGTGCTGTCTACGATTGTGATATTTGATAGACGAGTTGACTTACTTTACACTTAATCGACTTTATTTTTAATTAAAGATCTTTTAATAGTTCCTTCGTTGGTTCGTCGTTGCGATCGAAGGAGTCGACCGCGACATTATTGGTGTCAGAAGTGGGATCATCGGTGTTGGATCCGGTGAAGAAGACGCGAGCCGGCGGAGGAAGGAGTCAACCCGGAGGATCAAGAGACGGTCTGTTCCAGACAGCGAGCGGATCGAGACGCCTTTCTACCGTGGGAGACGGGTGAATCGGCATACGACAGTCGGACGGACGAAGTGCGTCGTTCGGCTGAGACAGCAGAAGACAGCAGTCAACATACGGGTAAGATCCTAGGTGTTGTCGTGGCTGAGAAGGAGGAAAGAGAGTGGAGTTGCAGCCGAGTGGGAGGCAGCCATTATTTCTCTTTCAATATCTGCTGATTATTTCTTTGAAATTTGATCCATTGTTGTGATCGAGGCCAGACTTGCGTGAGCTTGTATAGTTTTTGCGTACTTGGCGAGTGTACTTCTTTGGATACTGCATAGTTGCACTTTGGGTTGTGGAATTTTCCTTTTGTGTGGCGGGTTTGCCGCGTGGTGTCTGTTTTTTTTGTTGATTGTTGTTGACTGACTGTTTGTAAAAATGGAAGCGTTGACAACAGAGATGCAAGCGAATATTCGCAAAATGTCGTCTGAGCGCCTTAGGGTGTATCTTATGAAGGCAGGAAGGGACGAAGATGATGTTATGTCATGGGATCGAAATCAATTAATGGAAGAATGGGCCATGGAGATTGGAAAAGAGGAAGAGGAATTTAAGGGTAGTCCAATATCTCCAAAAGGAGTGGATTACGAGCTGCAGAAGCGCCGTCTGGAGTTCGAAATCCGTAAATATGAAGAACAAAGGGAGAAGGAAGAAAGGGAGGAAAAGAGGAGAGAGGAAGAAAAGAAAGAACAAAGGGAGCAGGAAGAAAGAGAAAGGGAGGAACGGAAGGAGAAGGAAGAAAGAGAAAGGGAGGAACGGAAGGAGAAGGAAGAAAGAGAGAGGGAGGAACGGAAGGAGAAGGAAGAAAGGGAGGAAAAGAGGAGAGAGGAAGAAAAGAAAGAACAAAGGGAGAAGGAAGAAAGAGAAAGGGAGGAACGGAAGGAGAAGGAAGAAAGAGAAAGGGAGGAACGGAAGGAGAAGGAAGAAAGAGAGAGGGAGGAACGGAAGGAGAAGGAAGAAAGGGAGGAAAAGAGGAGAGAGGAAGAAAAGAAGGAACGGAAAGAGAAAGAAGAAAGAGAAAAGAAGGAACGGAAAGAGAAAGAAGAAAGGGAGAGGAAGGAAAAGCAGGAAGAACGAAATGTTAGAGATTCTTTAGCAAGTCGTACTAAGCGTTATAGTGATGCCCTCAAGAATATTCTTTGGAAATTTCCTTCCGACCCTATAGAAATTCCAGGTTTCTTTGATCACTTGGATGGTTTGTTTAATGTGTATGAGGTGGATGAAGATGTTAGAGCAAAATTATTGCTAGCCATTTTAAGTGAAAGAGCTAAGGCATTAACCATGCGCCTTACTGAGGCACAGCTCCATGACTACAAATTCCTGAAGGAGTTTTTGCTACGGGAGTTTAAGATAAGCCCTTCAAATCTTAGAGCCCGATTTTGGTCGTTGCACAAAGCATCGGACGAATCATTTACGATCTATTCATCCAAATTGCGTGTGGCTCTTATGTATTATTTGAAAAGTAGAAAGATAACTGATGAGTTTGATAAACTTGTAAGTTTATTGGTTGCGGATCGGCTTAAGGAGTCCTTGTCGAAGGCTTGTTTAGATTATATCTTGGCCCAAGAAAAAGAGGAGTGGTTGAGCTGTGAAGACATAGCTAATGCGGCTGACATTTATGTAGCGTCGCATGATGGTGGGAATGACTTAGTATGCCGTAGTCATCCGACACCGAAGTATAACAATTGGACGAGAGGTCAACCACATGTTCAAGTCAATAACCAGACAGCTCAACCCAAGTCTCCCAAACCGGAAATAAGGGGTGAAGCCAAGATAGGTGCGAGGGTGTCTCAGGAGGAGGCCAAGGTAAAGGGTCTCTGTTTCCTATGTCATCAGAAGGGTCATATGGCAAGGGAGTGCCAGACCAAACCAAGTTCTAAAAAAGTGAGTACTTGTATATCTGGGAACCCAACTGAAGAAGTGACCGACTTATTTGTTGAGAAGGTCAACGTGTTGCATGAGATACCTGAACAGGTAAAGCAAGGGAATTTATTGGATAATTCTAAACCAATAGGGTTGGAAACTGCTGTAAGGGTATACGAGAATAGTATTGATGGATTACACGAGAGGTCGTATATCGATGTACAGATTGAAGATCTCCCTTCTCAGCCAGCATTATCTGATTCAGGAGCAGAAATTTGTTGTATTGATAAGAAATTAATTGAGTCACTAAGCTTACCCGTGATTAAACGGATTAATATAATTGGTTTTCAGGGAGAAGGATGTAAGGCAGATGTAGTATACCTACAAATGAAATTAGCTAATTCAATGGAAGGAACGACAAACATTGCGCCATCTTTGTGCGTCATGTTCGCTGCAGTCCCTAAACTAAATGAACGGGTTATTCTGACACCCCATGTTGTGGACCTATTAAGGGATAGTTCGCAATATGTAGTGATGGTAGCTGGCGTAGATCGATGTGTACAAATAAATAAAGGGGCAGAAGAAGATAACTTAGAAGTTAATATCGAGAAAAGTAACAGCAACGAATCCTTGCCGTCAGAAGTGAATGAATATTCTCAGGAGCAACTAGTTGATGATTCAGATAATTTTCTTGATGTTGAGTCAACAGAGTTCAAGTCTGATGAGGGAGTAGCGAATAATGATACTTTATTGCGTGAGCAACAGAATTGTCACAATCTTATATCTTGCTGGCAACAAGCGAGACAGAATAAAAATAATTTCTTTATAGATAATAACCTCCTGTACCACAAAGGGGAAATTATGGGACATAAGGTTAATCAATTATGTTTACCGGAAGATAGAATCGAGGTTGTCTTGCGAGTAGCACACGATGCCCCATGTGCTGGGCACATGGCTTTTAAGGCAACGAGAGCCAGGATCAAATTAAACTTTTGGTTTCCAAGAATGGATGAGAGGATTCGCGAATATTGTGCGTCTTGTCAAATTTGTCAACTAAGAACTCCAGTTAAAGTGGCAGATCGAGTCCCGATCACTCCTATTCCGAGGGCGGATGAACTCTGTTTTAACCATCTAAATATGGATTGTATTGGCCCTATGGTAGTGACTGGAGAATCCAACAAATCGAAACCCCAGTACAATTATGCTTTGGTTCTGGTGGACAAATTTTCTCGTTGGCCGATGGCGTATCCTCTTAGATCGCTGAATGCAAAGGGAGTTTGTGAAGCTCTGTTGCAAGTTTTTACAACTTTTTCTATTCCAAGGATCATCAGTTCTGATTGTGGTACCAACTTTACCAGTCGTTTGACGAAAGAATTCTTGCGGCGAATGGGTTGTAGTCCCAGATTTAATACCCCTGGACATCCTGAGGCAGCTGGATTGGTTGAAAGATGCAACCAAAGCTTGAAAACCATGATCTTTAAGCTTGCTCAATCTGATCCTCGTGGATGGCACCAATTGTTACCGTTTGTTCTGTGGAGCCTTAGAGAAAAACCTTCAGGCACGACTCATATTTCGCCATTCACTATGGTTTATGGAACTCTTCCTCGGGGTCCACTTAGTGTGTTGAAGGAATCGTGGGCTGGCGAACGAAAAGTACCTCTTAACTTAGGTAAATCACCCGAAGAGTATCTCCAATCACTGAAGGAAAACCTCGAATTCGCGAAAGTTTATGCAGATTACTATAGTGATATAGAAACAAAGCGGTATGCAGATTATTATTACTTGCGTAGTACTGACAGAAAATACGAAGTTGGAGATAAAGTAGCAGTATTAGCACCAGATTTTGGTAGTTCTAAATTTTATAGTCGATGGCAAGGACCTGCTACCGTAGTCAAGGTTAAATCCCCATATTCTTATATAGTAGAAATAGAGGGAAAACAAAGACATTTACACGCAAATAAGATCAAGCGATACCATGAACGACTCGAACAAGCGATGATCAATAGCTGTTCAGTAATTGTTGATCAAGATGAAGAATTTGGTATAGTAGAGGTTGTAGATCAGGAAGAACGTGAACAAATAAGCCCGAGTAAGCGAATTGATCCTCTGATTATAGCGCATCTTTCGCAAGAGGAACAGAAGCAACTTTTTGAAGTTTTGGATCGGCACACGGCAGTATTTGTGGATAAACCTGGGTATTGTCCAGTATTAGAACATGAAATTAAGATAACTCATGATTTCACTCCTAAGCGTTTAAGGGCATATAAAGTACCTGAGCTACTTAAACCTGAAGTACAACGCCAGATAGAAGAAATGTTGGCATTAGACATCATTCGACCATCGAAAAGTGAAATGGCCAGTCCGGTAGTTTGCGTTTTAAAGGGACCCAAAGGTCAAAATGGCGTTCGATTGGCAATTGATTATCGCCATGTTAACAAATATTCTCTAGGTGATTGTTACCCGACCCCAGACATTGCTGACGTCTTACAAAAGGTGGGACGGGCAAAGTTTATTAGTGTTTTCGACGCGAAATCGGGGTATTGGCAAATTCCAGTTCGGAAAGAACATCGATGGCTTACGGCATTCGTATGTGATGCAGGACTTTTTGAGTTCACAAGAATGCCGTTTGGACTCAAGTCCGCTAGCAATACCTTTATTCGTGCTATGACCCAAGTTTTACATCCAGTGCGAAGTTTTACCGAACCATTCGTCGATGATATGGCAGTGGTTTCAATGAATTGGAATGACCATTTAGAACATCTAGAGAAATTCTTGCAAACTATTGAGGAAGCAGGGCTCACTTTGAATTTAAGAAAATGTAATTTTGCACAAAACAAAATAAAGTTTGTTGGCCATATAGTAGGGTCAGGTTGTATTGAACCTGATCCAGGTAAGATCGCTACGATCAATGATATCCATCCTCCAACAACAAAGAAAGAAGTTAGAAAGGTTATGGGTTTTTTCAGTTATTTTCGAAATTTTATACCTGCTTTAGCTGAAAAAGCACGGGTAATAACTGATTTGACACGAGATAACATACCTACGAAGGTGCCTTGGGAGCAAAAGCATCAAGAAGCACTAGATAAGTTAAAGGATGATCTCAGTAAAGCTACACAGTTGCATACCATTGATTTCACTAAGGAATTTGGTTTAAGTGTTGACGCAAGTGCCACCGCGGTCGGGTGTTGCTTGTTTCAGTGGACCGAAGAAGGTCAAGAAAAACCAATTGCTTTTGCTAGTCTTAAACTTACAGATACACAGATGCATTGGTCTACAATTGAGAGAGAGGCTTTCGCAGTAATTTGGGCACTTAAACGATTCAAGTCATGGATATTCTTATCAAAGATAATCATTTATTCAGATCATAATCCTTTGTCTTATCTCACAGATGCAAGCCCTAAGAGTGCGAAACTGACTCGTTGGGCGTTAGCATTGCAAGAGTTTAACGTGGACTTTCGATATCGTCCTGGACGTCAAAACACGGTGGCTGATTTCCTCTCTCGGTTGTGACTCGGATGGTGAAGGGGGGAAATGGCCCGACACACAAGGATCGAGCCCGCAAATTGTGTGGATAAATTGACTAACTGATGTGTTTTGTTTTGTTTGTATATGCTGTGTCGGGATGGAGTCTGGAGGCCCGGCTTGATCGTGATGACCCGTTCGGGATGGTGCTGAAGACGTGTCATCATCTGAGGGCGGAGGGAATGTCGTGGTCTACGCGGGTGCATGCATCAAGGGAAGAAAACCGACGTGTCAACAAGCTTGTTTACAACGCACGGAAATTTCTGCAGCAAGCTGTCAACATTAATTCGGTGCATGCAACAAGGATATACGTGTTCAGTAGGACTTTCCAGGGAAAAGTACAGTGACGTCACAGAACGTTCTGGAATCCGGGAGAACTCTATATAAGATAGACCTGATGTACATTGGGGGCCTTTTGACGAAGATTTGTAAACGTTGAAACATTGATCGTATGACGTTCAATCGAGACCAGCCAACCTGTGTGCTGTCTACGATTGTGATATTTGATAGACGAGTTGACTTACTTTACACTTAATCGACTTTATTTTTAATTAAAGATCTTTTAATAGTTCCTTCGTTGGTTCGTCGTTGCGATCGAAGGAGTCGACCGCGACACGTAGCCTTACGTATCGACTAACCCCGGAGAGTTTGCAGACCGGTAATCCATTCAAACCATAGCAGCCTCAGATATCACCCTCCGCTTTGAACAAGGGGAACTTTATTCAGGACTGGCTCGTAGTATTGTATTGATCGCGAATGAACTAGAATGCTAGATGACATGCATGCAGCTCTTGGAATCCCTAGAGAAATAAAAAAAAATCATAACCTTTTACGTTACTCTAACACTACATGTACTCTGTTCTGATTCACGAAGTCTATGCTATCTGAATGACACCGGGTGCTAGAACATTACATATTACGGGGAGGGGGGATAGAGTAATGATAACACTCATGGCCTGGAGAGCATTAGATTCGCGGTTCGATACTGGTAGGGCGGCGCCTTGCATGGCTGGCAAACCGTGCGTTTAATTAAGCTGTTGATTGGGGGGCCCGATAGCGCATTGGATAACATCTGGCGTAGAGTGCGAGAGGTACAGAGATCGAGTCCCATAGGCGGACATGCTTTGTAGGCTGCAATTTGCGCCGTGTATTGCAGGCTGTCTGTTCTGTTAGTAGTTAAGGTTTATCGCATAACATGTACATGTACAGCGCAGTGCGTTTGCAGGCGCTTAATTAAAGAATAAATATTATTATTATTATTATGTTTCAATGTAATCTCGCTGCGTCTGTCAGTTTGAAATAATAGAGATTATTATTTTTATTATTTTATATAAAGCGCTTGTTAAAGCTTTGCCTCGCGGATAACATCATACATACACGTATAGCTGATTAACAATTAAAACATTATATAATTTAATATTTTGTTCCTCTATCATTACTAGGGAGAGCGTAGGCAGAGTCTGTAGTTGTCAGCGACGATTGATGCCTATTAAATGAGTGTCTGTAACAATTTACTTTGCCGCTGGACACAGGTCAGTGCAAGGAGCTGACCGACGGACGGACGGACGGACGGACGGACAGACGGCTGGCACAGCGATCGGCCTCGTGACGTCAAGGTTTCCTACCTGCAAGCGTCAGTCGTTGGTGTCTGCGTTGATATCTGGCATATGCATATTGATTTTTAGGCAGCTTCAGTTTCTTTCTTTTGAACCTGGCAAGGCCACGCAGAGTAGCGCGGGAATACGCCATTGGTGACTCATAATTAACTACGAATCATATGTAAACACATTGTTTATCGGCACATATAAGCAGCAGTCCTCATGTAAATGCATGCATGGGTACCAAGATGGTAGAATTGTTCGGCTATTGCCACACACAGCAATTCAACGACGACAACCGAACAACAGCAATTCAACAACAACAATTCAGCAATAGAAACCAGACAATAGGAACTTAACAACTAATTAATTCGTAGACCTAACTTTCATGGTGCCCAAGGCGTCAACCGGTGGCACACAAAACCAATCATCAGGTCAATATCCTAAAGATCGGTCCATTAAGGCAGAGAGGCAATCATGATAGGCTAGATATTAATTTGATAACGGTAACAACTCTTAAGTTGAGAACGAAATTACATAAGCTGCAGGAGACAGCTCAAAACTCTGGGTCCTGTGCAGTGCCGGCTTTAGCCTTGGTGAGGCCCTAAGCTATATAGGCCTAAAGCTTGGAGGCCCCTTGTTAAAAAATTACGCCAGAAGGTCTCACAAAACTTGAAAACATAATTTATATGCCTTTTATTAATAATTAATTGCAATTAAATAATTATTATTTAATAGCAAGGCATTTACAGTGAAAAATTATAATTATTTTCAAATGAATGCATTTACTCAGGCGAGATGAAATTTCCAATGCAAGCCTTTTTAAAAAGGGTCTACATAATATATATATACATAAAATAAAAAACACCCTTAAAATTATGAATTTTTTAAGCTCCTGGGGATTGTGAGACCCTAAGCTGTAGCTTTTTAGCTTATGCGTAAATCTGGCACTGGTTCTGTGATATTAATAAGGAAACAGCAGTTCTTCAGTTTTTCATGGGCGACTCATGAACGCAGATAATTGAAAGAGTGCCTTTCAATATTAATGTAGACATAAACACAATGAAATGAGGAAATTGTGGCTCGGGTCTTCCTGTGGCCATCCAGGTTATGAAGCACCGAAAGCAATGGTCAACGAGGTACGTGCGCGGCGGCATGAAAATCAATAAGAGGAAGAAATAAATATAACTTATCTGAGTAGTAAAAAATGACAAAATAGCCATAAAATAAACGTTTAAGATCAGAAACTATTTGACTGCAAAACCGACAAAATGTTTATTAAAATACGCTGCCTCATTCTATTCTACCGTGCTTTGTTTTGCTAAACAATCAATCTAGTTAGCTAACTAGTAATGGCGTATTGTCTTCAGCGCATTGGAACTTGGAAAACAATTAATCTAGCTGTAGCTAGCTAGTAATGGCGTATTGTCTTTTCTGCGCATTGGCACTTTGGACGTGGCGCGAATGAATGTTTTCGCTAAGAATGGCGCAAATCGAAACTGTTCAACGTATTGAGAACTTAAAATAATTGATGCAAATTGGATTCGCTGTTGTCGTATTCATTTCGACAACGTTTCCAAGCAGCGAAAAAGACCTAAGAACGACGGTGACATTCGCACTGCATAAGCAATCTCGTACAGATATTCTAACAGTGTACGTATCCAATGTTATATTATATACAATGCAATACAACGGTACTCCGATAATGTCCTGCTTACGTTAAGAATCTTAAACAGACTGGAAAAGATAATTAGGTTGGAGCGAAAGATAGTCTCGATGGGAGAGTTGTAAATATGAGGAGGTAGAGTTCAAGATGGAGGGACCAACAACTGTTGATGAATATCCGCCAAAGACAAGAAGTGAACCAGGAATAAAATACTTTCTAACAGATGTTGATCGAAGAGAGAATCGGCCTTTGACAGAGCTATAGGGTGTAATCATGGGTGATAAGTAGGATAGCAGACGATTTGCACGTGCTTCGTACGAGTGCCAGCTTGAAGCGGGTAGACCCACATAAAGGAAGCAAGTGTAGAGAACGAACAGATGTCATGGTCTCGCTACGAGAGTCCAAGACAGTCTTGCAGTCTAGTGTATTATTCCAGGTAGAGGAATCGGTGTGTGTCAAGGTAGGTAGTTTCTATTTAACGACGCTGTATCGTAGCAAAGGTGATTAAGAAGCCACAGAATTTAGAGTTGTTGTAGTCGAGTCTCCATTGGTATAAGTCGGTCTATCGCCGTATACGGTTAACGTATAAAGCTGCATCAAACTGTATACTTCCAGCGATGCTGAATCTAATGTAAAGCGAAGCCGTTGATTCTTCTGAGGTCAAACAAATCCTTTCGAGAAACTGCACCTGTTTTGAGGTTTAGAGTGTTAGGTCAAAATGACTCCAAGATTCTGAGCAGTATAGAGAATATGGAAAGTACAGAGGAGGAAGTAGCAGCAAGCGGACAGTTTGTCAGTGGTCGCTTCAGAGGGGTTTATTTCCTAATTGTATTATCAATTTTATTTTAGATTGCAATGTAGATTCACCTCCTGTAACATCATGGTTCCACCCTGTCTTTCCCTACCTGAACAGCATACGTAGATATTCTGTCCCTGTTTGAACAGCGCCATTATACTGTACATACCCATTTCGTCGATATGGTCCGACATGGAGAGTGAAGCTCCGACGAGGACCATGCTGGCAACGATCATAAACGTTGCAACAGCCATGACGCACGTCTTGATTCGCTTCTCTTTCATCGACTTGCTGTCGGTCAGCATCGCCTTGGATGATGACGATCCGTTGCCCGGTTTGAAGTTCGGTCGATTGACCCGGGTCTCCTTTCGCCGGGCCGTATTCGGCCGGCCTGCGGAAACCGACGGGACGGCGTTAGTGGCCGCCATCAGACCCAGCCCGACGTCGACCGCTGCCGCCTGTGAAATGGGAGCGCGCTGTGATGACAGTATCTCTATGCTGTCGTCATAATGCAGTGACGTCATAATCACGTCTTGGGGTCATCAAATTGCGATGCAATGTCGGCCATGTAGCGTTAATAAGTTACCATGGCGATCCAAGGTGAAAAGAAGCAAAACAAAAGCCAACAACAACGAACTCTGTACGGTCGTCATAGTGAAGTCGCTGAAGTGACGCCATGACTATGGTCTTCGTTTCCAACCTGGCAGCTGTCATTGCGATCCAAATCATTAGAAATATATTTACTTAAATTAGCTATACGCGAGTCAGATTTCAGGCTCTTGTACTCCAGTGACGTCATGATTACGTGTTCTCATTATCGAGTTGGAATTCGACGTTGACCATAGCGACTTACTGAGTGAAAGAGGGATATGGCGAAACTCCAGTTTCTTCTGTAGGAGATCGCAAGCTGCAAGCAACAAAACTGATCTATAGAGAACACAAAAATTAGAAATTAGTTGCGTAAACTAACGTTCGTAAAATTCCAACAGCAATCGATACTAGTCAGTGAAAGAAAATAATAATAGGCATCAAAGGGAAGACCGAAAGTGCAAGTCACTCTACTAGGAGCATACCAACTGATAGAAGCAGCGTGAGACAATAGTGGGAGAGATAGCAAGTGGGACAAGGGGAGGCAAAGACGAGACAAAGAGATAAATATGAAGGTCATATGCCATCCCAAGTAAAGTTGATTAGCTTGAGCAGTGGCCGCAAGGGTCCAGATCCTAGAACTCCTTCAGCTGGCCTCATCAGTAAGCACTGCGAGCTATTTTCGGCGTTTCGCTTTATGTTACCATGCCATGTAGGCAGTGAGTGCGAGTGTTCGTTCTGCGCACAGACAACTATGATAGATGTCTGAAGCAGTCGGATAGAGGGCGCTCGCTCGCTCGCTCACGTCCGTCGCATCCATCAATCGACGTCGTCGGCCGTGGGCAGAGCACCCGTCACTGGAACGGCCGGCGGGCGCGAAGGGAGCACCGCGGAAGAACTGGGCTTTCAATGACGATAATGAAATACTTTGGATCTTCATACGATTAATGGCCCTCTACGACGGACTAAATGCCGTGACAGGCAGACAAGACAGACACAGCCAGACAGGGACTGCAACGGAACTCATGAAGAGAAATAGTAGCCAAGTCTGGCCTGGTCTCAAGCCTTCTGCATCTTCGAGATATCTTCAACATAATCTTCATCGCATCATCCTCACATTCTCACATGCGTAATGACATTTAATATCATATAGCCTAGCGCAGAGAGCGCCTCTGGTTTTTGCTCTTTGAGCCGCGCTACAAAAATGTTCAATTACAATTTCAAATCCTCAATCACATCACATTCTGTTCGAAGACAGCATTTCGGAGATTTACATTTACATTAAATACTGTGCCCTTCATCCTCATATCATTCTTAATACAATCACATCTAGCTAACATAATCCTCACAGAATTTTGATTCACATGAACCAACATCATTCTGAGTTCATCTGCAGCAATTATAGGTGCCACATCGAAATAAATAGAATTGCAAAGACAAACTCAGCAGCAACAACATCAGCAGCAACAATAGCCTAAAAACAAGAACCATTACTACAATAATGACTGCGAAGGTGACGAGGAACATTATTCTGATGTGTGACAGCGTATAAATTGTTCTGTTACATTGCTAGTGAACGGACGCATTCGTAGTGTGGTTCTAAAAGTCTTCAGTGAAATGTGGCTGCAGCAGCCTTCAGACACCTTCAGGAGGGGCTGGTAAAAGCCACAATATTTGCAGAAATTTGTGTCGGTAGACATAGGCGTAGACTCTGGAGGGGGAGGGCAGTCGGGGCACGTGCCCCCAATAATTGAGATGGACTGTACAGTGTACACCCAATGCAACAAGTGTAGAATGAATAACCAAATGCCCCTCCCCCAATATTTTGGACAAGTTTACGCCAGTGTCGGTAGACGTTGTTTTATATTAATTTTTCAAGTATTGAAGAGTTGGCCTAAAGTAAGCAACCTTCGTTTTCAAAACGTTGAATTATTCTTTTGTTTATCAATAATCTTATGTGATTGAGTTCAACTGGGTTTTCCCTATGTGCGCAACAGCATGAGAGGCAAACACTTTCGGTGATTATTAGTGTTTACGAAGGAGTGCGCTTTTGTGCTTCTATAATCATTAAATACTTGGTGCTGTCTTGTTTGATTTAGTCTCTAAGCAATCCGTTAAATGGAATAAACAACATTAGAGTCAATCAAGCGACCATTCCCAAAGAAACCATTACTTCACTAAAACATCAGCAGACAGCGAGTTAAGTCAACAGTAAAGTTGACGTATCCTTATAGTGAACAGCAGGGAAGGCGCTCGTTTCCTGCTTTTCGGTCCTTTAGGCGACAATAAACGAGTCCGAAAGTCTTGGTCACGTGGTCAATGCATCGAAGGAGTCGTCGTTTACTTCCTATATTACGTCGGTGGTCGATGCGCAAACAACTTCCCTATATAGATTCATTACATGGAATCCGCCGCTCAACAGCTGGGCGCAAACCCACAACTTATCGATTACTGACCCAATGCGCTAATCGAATAAACCACTGCGTTGCAGCTGACAACAATTAAGTGACTCTCTCTTACTAACTTACTTACTTACTTACTCATAAATGCCCTATTGAGATGAACTTATAAAGGCGCTATATTAGACAGTTTACTGCATTCAACCGCGTTCTGTAATTTCTCTGGCTATCAGTGTGCTAGCGTGTTCAAGGCTTGTCGTAAATCTACATATATACATACAGAGAGTGCCGAGTCTTTAACGCAGCTGGACTGGACATGCGAAAATTCATTGGTTGGCTGAAAATGACATTCCTTTAAGCGCATAGTTGTCGCGTCTGGGCGTTTACTTCTTTGTCTATACATGTGTAATTTCTTGCACGTAACAGTTCTTGATTTAACCATTTGTTTAAATTCCTTAGGCACTCCCGAGTCCGTCCGTCCGTGCGCTTGACATATCGATGACGATATCCATGCAGCCGGTAGCCCTGACCGCTGCTGCTGCTGCTGCTGCTGCTGCTGCTGCTGCTGCTGCAAATCGCCTGCAACTGATACGGAAGCTGCGAGCATGACGTATGCATATTTGTCGCACGACGCAGTAACAACTCAATTATTCTGCTTGGATAAATAATTGATCACCTTAATGTATGGAGCCTGACGAACCGTCGATGCATCACGACCATCAGTATCTATAAACATATGCATCGCACGAACACACATATGTTCATTGATTATATATTGGCGGTGCTATAATTATATTGATTTACATCTTCAGAGTTCGGGCTTCGCCATAGCATGTTATACAATGTTATACATGTTGCTACAGGTTGTAAAGGAGTATGAAATGCTAGCATCAGTGACAGTTGAAATTACATTTACCTAAGGTGTATTAACAGCGCAACAACACTCACTTATGCTAACGTAAGCCATGTATTAGAAAAATAAAACTGCCAGACGACTCAGAGGGCCACAAGTTCCAGCGAGAACTCTCGAAGAAAACACCGTACCCAAAATAGGGTTAAAAAAGCAACAGGTCATCCACAAAGGGAGACAAAACTATAGACTTGTCGAGAGACTGGCAGCAAAAAGGTCACGTAAGACCAACAACCTAAATCCTGTCTAAACACGACTCAAACACAGACTCTTTATATAATGTGTGACTGAGACTTCCGCCAAAATGTCCCGGCGGCGTACAACTTACACAACTCAATGCGCCCATTTAATTACACGCCGGATTGCCGGATTCAGCAATGCATATTATGAATATATATTTCATATATATTATTTATATATATATATATTTGTATAATATTATATATAATATATAATTATAAAACTATATATATAATATTCGTGCATTGTTGAATCGGCGTGTAGTAATTAAATGGGTGCAATGAGTAATGTTAGTTGTACGCCATCGGGACATTTTGGCGGAAAATCTCAACCGTTTATATATATATATATATATATATATATATATATATATGTATTATATATATATGTATTATATATATATATATATATAATTGATCACCACTGAAAATTTGAACTGAGTGGCCTCACTGTAAACTATTCGCAGTGCTGGGTAAAATACTCTGTAAATGTATTTCAAATAATAAATACAAATGCATTTTTCAAAAGTAGGCCCCTATTTGAAATACAAAATACAAATACATTGTTGTATTTTGTATTTGAAATACAAAATAAATGCACCTTAGCCTTGATACTTAGTCAGAAATGTCTCTAATAGTCATCATGCTGCAAAAACACAATGTCAGGCTGGCAAAGTTTTCAAAAGAAAAAGTTTTGTTCTGCTTTAACAGCCACAGTTCTCAAAAGTTGTATCACACAGTCCATTGCGTTGTGGAATAAATATCCGTCCACCACAACTGAATAAATGCTAAACCGGTGTAGCGATTTCAGATTATCCCCATTTCACATTACCCCCCCCCCCGGTAACTTGAAATCGCGTTCAGATTACCGGGGGGTAATCTGAAATCGATTTCACATTACCCCCTACGATTTCAGATTACCCCCTCAAATTAGTGGAGCCCATTTTCCATTATCTTATATAATACTAATAATAATTACCAATATTTATCGCTGAACTCTCATTATCCCCTTATAGCATGATGTACGATAAGTTCTCTCTCTCTCTCTCTCTCTCTCTCTCTCTCTCTCTCTCTCTCTCTCTCTCTCTCTCTCTCTCTCTCTCTCTCTCTCTCTCTCTCTCTCTCTCTCTCTCTCTCTCTCTCTCTCTCTCCCTCCCTCCCTCTCTCTGCCTCAACTACATAAAACTCATGAAATGGAGCAGCTGACACGCATATATATAGTACTGTAGTTGTCTGGCTGGCTGGGTTTACTGGTCAATGCTTGCAACCAGTGCGTCAGCCGTGGGAAACGTTTATATTCTCAGTCGTTCGAAACATCTCGGTGGTATAGTTAGCATTTTATCTTATGTGAACATGGCAGGGGTAACTTGAAATCGCGTTCAGATTACCGGGGGGTAATCTGAAATCGCGTTCAGGTTACCGGGGGGTAATCTGAAATCGCGTTCAGATTACCGGGAGGTAATCTGAAATCGATTTCAGATTACCCCCGGGGTAATCTGAACAGCGCAGGGGTAACTTGAAATCGCGTTCAGGCTACCCCCGGGGGTAATCTGAAATCGATTTCAGATTACCGGGGGGTAACTTGAAAGAGGGGGTAACCTGAAGTCTTTACACCGGTGTAGACGCTGGAATGACCGTGTTGTAGGCCTGCCTAAATGACAGGATTTACCTTACTACTGGAAAGGATGTAGGCCTAAGTGATTCGAGGTTTCGCGATGGGTCTTCAAGATACTGCATAACTTGCAGATTTGCCTGGCTACCAGATGAATCATTTGGATGGACGTCGTAGTTGTAAAAGTTGTCATGATCTGCATTGTTCTCAGTGGCACAGTGGTTTCATAAGATTGTGTTTGGTTGGCGAATACCTCAGAAGTGTCAAGGAGGACCTTTTGGAATCTGTCTTTCTAGGAATTAGGCATCCAACATAGTTTGAAGAATGGATGGGTTACAGCAGCCAAGATATAGTGATCAACACTGGTAACTATACAAAGTTCACCAACGATCGTAAGTTAGAAGACCACTGAGTTATTATTACCGAGAAATTTATGTTGCGTGAAATTATGAGGCTAAGTAGGTAATAAATAGTATTTCTAACGAAGTATTTGATATTTCAAATACAGAATACTTTGAAAAGTATTAATGCATTTCAATTAGCCTACAGAGGCATACATTCGTTGGTTATTTCAGTACATGGTTATTTCGGTACCTATCTCCCCTACTTTGTAATTCAAAATACTCCCCAGCACTGACTATTTGGCATCGGCAGAAGAGAAACCCGATAATAGGGACAAGAGTATACGATTATATAATCTGCCGATTAAAGGCCTAGTGGTTTATGATGCTTTATAAATGAAAGAATGAATGAATGCCATGATATTTACGAGCCAGACGTAAATATACTTTGAAATCTCTTCTGGTCAAAACAATACCGTATCTAAGAAAAGGTTACGCGATTGGAGGAAGGACTGCACGTGGATGCTGTTAAAAGTGGAGGGCCTGTAGGTATACATCAAACAGAGACGCCGTTAATATTCCACGAACAACAACAACAACAACAACAACAACAACAGCAACAGCAACAACAGTAGTAGTAGTAGTAGTAGTAGTAGTGGTAGTAGTAGTGGCAGTAGTAGTAGTGGAAGTAGTAGTGGTAGTAGTGATAGCGGAATTAGTAGTACTAGTAGTGTATGTTTAACGATGCTGCTGTGTCATAAAATATGATTAGCGTCGCCCTCTTCCTTTATCCCGAACAGTAGGCTTAGGCTTATGGCCTGATGGGATCAAGGGCCTTCTGGGGATAAGATGAGTGAGGTGGAAAAGGAGGAGAAAAATAAAACTAATACTGAAAAATTATTTTATACAAGATGCACGTGACCTACATCGGTGCCGTGATTAGATACTGATTGATGACGTCATCTTGTAAAATAAGGGCTACTGACGTAAATCAATTGCCAATGGCAACCTTCGTCGGATTGTCGATACAGACAGACCAAGGAATAATATTATTGTAGACATACGTACGTTTAGTCATGAATCTCTATATACATTATACGTATTTTTGCTGAAAGAACAGGCTTGATGTTCAGAATAAAAACATCGACATTGTGATCGAAATTGAAAGGTAAAAAATCTATTGTGATCGACATATTCGAAGAGAAGCTGGACGGTGAGAAAACGAACGATATCATTTTGATGATAGCCTAACAACAGATCTTCTATACCACCAAAGTAATAAAAGAATAAAGTTTTAAAATGCTTTACTGAAATTTGAATTAACCATGCATATGCGCAACAAAATTGAGAAATGCAAAGAAAAGCAGTCGTAAAGACCTGTAATCGTTTCATAAAATCAAAACACGTTAATTCAGTTAAACATAGGTTTGCATATATCCCATACATAGGCCAATATGCAAGTATACAGTATACATAGGCTAGATATATACATAGCCTACACAATGCATTTATATAGACAATTTTCAGTGATTAAGTTCTAGAAACAAGCTGGGGTCGAAATTTTACATATAACCAAAGTACATGAACGCAGGTCAAAATCTAGCGTTGTTAATATATTGTACACGACTCATGCGATATTTTAGTTTCCTCGTTAAATTTATTTACAAAACAAACAAGTATGGCCTTTCTTGCAACTTTGTTCCCTGTCGCTTCGCCCAGCATGTCGTCTTAGACTTAAACGATCGAAGTCTTGCTCGCGCTGGTATCCCGGCGATCAAAAAACCACCTGGCCTATCCAGAACTCACTGCAAAAACCGCTGGGCTTACGCTTATCCCGTGGCCCAATGGCCGTAGTTTGATCTGGGATATCACCGTCACTGTGGCTGTTTAATATTTGGCTGCTACATCTCATTCGTCCGGTGGAGACGCGGAACTGGCACATCCAGGAAAGTACAACCTACTCCGGCTGCAGTATCATTTTTTCCGCTGGCCTATGAAACTCTGGGCCCTATTTACAACGCTGGCCTCGATTTTGTCTAGGTGCTTGGGCGACTTCAGCGGCCTTCTCACCCATGCATGTCTCTGCAGACTCTAGAGAAACATGTCATCTTCTCCAGGATGCTTCCTATCAGTGGACCAAAGATTTAATGCAGTCACCTTTCGAAGCACTTTCTCCTTGCAAGAACTTGATAAGTATTAGCCAACAAAGACAGTAAAACATTTCTCTGTAGAAATATTAAGTCCCGATGAATCATTTGTACCTCGATGAAAAAAGAATGAAAATGATCACACATCTGAATATGTGCATGCAAAAAAAGAACAGAAAACGTAATTTCAGAAGTCTTACACTTCAGTTTTTAAAAATTTGAAATATGTATTGTAACTTATTTTTTTGGTAGTCCAGTGGCTTTGTTAAAATTGTAATTCTAATTGCAATCGAGAATTTATATAGCGCCACTCATAGTCAGAGGCGCTCCCGACCCGGGTCAGTGTCTTCAGGGACAGAGAAATGTTTTCAGACGCTTGCGAAACTGGGCAGGACAGACAGAGAGAGGAGGACAAGCCTAAAGCCCTGATGGAGGCTGTTCCAGCTGGAAGAGCCCACAACAGCAAAACTACGAGACTGGGCACAGTAGCAGTGCGCATCCAAGGAACTACCAAGTGGCCACGGGTAGATGACCGGAGAGAGGCCCGACCAGGCAAACTGGAAATCGGGGTGCAGTAAGCCCTGAGATACAGCGGGGCAGACCCAAAAAGACAGTAACGCATGAGGGAAAGGACCTTAAATTGGATGCGTTGGTGAATGGGAAGCCAGTGAAGGGAGTCCCGGATGTAGGAAGAGATGTGGGCAAACTTCATTATGCCCCTATGAGGTGAGCTGCAGCATTAAGGATGTAGGCCTATCATACCTGCCAGCTTTGGGTCAAAAATATTTTATTCATTCCATGCCGTAAGAGGCGGACCATTGATGCCATGAGGGAGTTGGGGGTCAAGACCCTGACACCAAACATTTTTTCAGTTACTTAACTGAGGGTGTTAGAAGAAGAGCTAAGGCTTGAACCGCCAAACACTTGCGCCAACTAAAATACTCACAATTTTCATTTAATTCTTTCAGAGTTAAACTTTGCAGAGATCGTATACTCTAGAAGAAAAATTCGGGTTGAAACAGGAAGTTTTCACCAAATTAAAAGAACGCAGAAAGTCAATTTTAATATGGCCAACATGAAAGCAAAGCCAACTTCAATGTCAAGATGTGAAGTGAAGACACGAGGTACTTTACATTCAGTTCCTTCGTTTTATAATAGTTTTTGAGAGAACAATTCAAAACACGGAACTGAACAGTCACTCTTTTATTTAAACTTAACTTATGGCAACTTAAAGTTGGAGGTTTCTTTTAGCAAATCAAAAAGTCCAGATCGAAGTCAACTTTAGATATAATAGCCAACATGAAAGCAAAGACAACTTCAAAGCGAAGATGTGAAGTGAAGACACGGGGTACTTTAAATTCAGTTTCCACGGTTTTATAGTACTTCTCTAGAGAACTTTTCAAAACACAGAACTGAACATTAACTCTTATATTTAAATGTAGTTTATTCATTGGTTTGGATCTTATGGCAATTTAAAGTTGAAGGGAATTTTCAGCAAATCATACATAAAATGTCCAGATCGAAAGTGAACTTTAGCTATAGAGTCAACATGAAAGCAAAGCCAACTTCCAAGTCAGGAGGTTACTCTCATATTTAAACTTAAACTTATGGCAGTTTAAAGTTGAAGGAGTTGTTTTGCAAATCAAAAGTCCAGATCGAAGTCGACTTTAGATATATAGCCAGCATGAAAGCAAAGACAACTTCAAAGGCAAGATGTGAAGTGAAGACACGAGGCATATTAAATTCAGTTTTATCAGTTTTATATTACTTTTATAGAGAATATTTCAAAACACAGAAGTGAACATTAACTCTTATATTTAAATTTAACTTTTTCATTGGTTTCGATCTTATGGCAATTTAAGCTGAACTGGTTTTAAGCAAATCATATATAAAGAGTCCAGATCGAAGGTCAACTTTAGATATATGGCCAACATGAAAACAAAGCCAACTTCAAAATCGAGATGTGAAGTGAAAACAAAAGGTACTTTAAATTCAGTTTCTTTTGTTTCATAGTACTTTTTTGACAGAACATTTTCAAAATACAGAACTGAACATTAACTCTTATATTCAAACTTCACTTAGGTCAGTTTAGAGTTAAAGGAGTTTTTTTTAGCAAATCAACAATTCCAGATCGAAGGTCAACTTTAGAGCCAACATGAAAGCAAAACCAACTTCAACATGAAGACATGAAGTGAACATACGAGGTACTTTAAATTCTGTTTTTTCTGTTTCATAGTACTTTTTGAGAGAACATTGCAAATCACCGAACTGAACATTAACTCTAATATTTAAATTTCAATTATGTCAGTTTAGAGTTGAAGGAGTTTTTTTTTAGCAAATCAAAAGTCAAGATCGAAGTCGACTTCAGATATATAGCCAGCATGAAAGCAAAGACAACTTCAAAGTCAGGATGTGAAGTGAAGACACGTGGTACTTTAAATTCAGTTTCTTCTGTTTCATGATACTTTTTGAGAGAATATTTCAAAACACAGAAATGAACATTAACTCATATTTAAACTTGACTTATGGCAATTTAAAGTTGAAACTAGTTTTTTAGCAAATCAAAAAGTCCAGATCGAAGTCAACTTTGGATATATAACCAACATGGAAGTAAAGTCAACTTCCAAGTCAGGATGTGAAGTGAAGACACGAGGTACTTTAAATTCATTTTTTCTGTTTTATAGTACTTTTCTGGGAGAATATTTCAAAACACAGAACTGAACATAAACTCTTATATTTAAATTTAAGTTTTTCATTGGTTTCGATCTTTTGGCAATTTAAAGTTAAATGGGTTTTCGGCAAATCAAATATAAATGTCCAGATCGAAAGTCAACTTTAGATATATGGCCAACATGAAAGCAAACCCAACTTCAAAGTCAAGATGTGAGATGAAGACACGAGGTACTTTAAATTCAGTTTTATCTGTTTTATATCACTTTCTTAGAGAATATTTAAAAACACAGAACTGAACATTAACTCTTATATTCAAATTTCAATTATGTCAGTTTAGAGTTGAAGGAGTTTTTTTTAGCAAATCAATAATTCCAGATCGAAGTCAACTTTAGATATATAGCCAAGTAGCCAACATGAAAGCAAAGCCAACTTTAAAGTCAGGATATGAAGTGAAGATACGAGGTACTTTAAATTCAGTTATTTCTGTTTTATTGTACTTTTTAGAGAATATTTCAAAACACAGAACTGCACATTAACTCTTAAATTTAAATGTAACTTTTTCATTGGTAAATGTAACTAAAGCTGAGGGGTTTCAGCAAATCATATATAAAAAGTCCAGATCGAAAGTCGACTTTAGATATATGGCCAACATGAAAGCAAAGCCAACTTCAAAGTCAAGATGTGAAGTGAAGACACGAGGTACTTTAAATTCAGTGTCTTCTCTTTCGTAGTACCGTTTGAGAGAACGCTTTAAAACACAGAACTGAACATTAACTCTTATATTTAAATTTAACTTTTTCATTGGTTTCGATCTTATGGCAATTTACAGTTGAAGGGATTTTTCAGCAAATCAAATATATAAAGTCCAGATCGACGGTAACCTTAGTATGGCCAACATGAACGCAAAGTCAACTTCAAAGTAAAACTCAACACAGAAGAGAGCACAAGAGATTTCTTTAAATATATAGTTAATTGTTTATAGAAAAGTAGGCCTACTTCTAGGTACTACTGCAGTGGACAATGTTTATAACTGTCTTATTCCGATGGTGCTCAAACATTGTCACATCAAGCTGCTGCTTTCAAAATTTAACAAACAGAAAAAACCTTATTTGATGGAGGTTTAATCTATGGAAATTTAATTTGATCATCGTTGGAGGAGACGGACGATTTGGATGGTCGGACTGAGATCGGAACGTCTCATCGTTCGGAATAACGATATACACGGTGACTGTGACGCTCTCTTTATTTGATCGTAGTCTCGTAGATCTTGTTCAGATCTCCTCTACTATCGTTCACTATGAACGACGGCGTGAGGCCCCTTTTCACAATGTCTAACTTCGAGTCAGAATCGGATCTTGAATTACACGAGAGTATGCGACTGCGATTGCGTGAACCCAGCAATGTAGTAGACAGTGTGTCCAAATCTAACGACAACGACAATTATGCTGACACTAACGGGAAAGAGCTGGCAGAGTCGAAGGGCGGACAGCAGGGGCGCCGGCAGCGTGACGCACTGGACGCACGTGCGTCCACCCACTAAATCGAATCCACACAAGGATTAGGCATCGCATCGATATTTTTACAATTTCACGGTGTAGTTTTTGTTTACGGTATGTATAAATAATATCATATGATAATTATCGTATGCATGTGTTATACTATACTTTTATGAGTCACTCTGAGTCGTTTTCAGTGAACGACTACGAGTGGCAGACAGGGAACGTGTGTGGATGGGAGGAGACGGGAGGGTGTGCGTCCAATTTTTTTAAGCCTGGCGGACAGAGAAGAGGCAAAGGAGAACAAGAAAGGGTCAGACAGCTGGATGGAAATCCTATGAAGAGCTGTGGGACCACGTGCTATCGACCGACCGTACGGGCCACTTGCCGCCAAGCGCGAGCGAGCACGAGATAACAGTGTCCCATGCTACAGACCCTGTCACGGGTCTTGCCATGGACGCCTCTGAATGAGTGGAGACGGAAAGGGGTGAGGTGATTGTCAACTCTGATCCTACCGAACGATCGACAGAGAATCGTATTTCGTATTTTCATGACATTGGTTGGGGTCCCTTTAGAGAAGGTTAACGCTCGCATTGTTAGTGATGAACTGGATAAAGCATACGAACCTTTGTCCGCTGACGCTCCAATGAAACCCGCCAATTTCGTGTGCGTGCATCTAGTAGGTCAGAATAAAGGCGAAAACCGTACTCGCCTATTAGCAGCAAACTGAGGTCTGCGGCTATCAACTTAAAGTATCTGAGCGACGAGAGATAGTCCGACGCCGTACGGTCAAAGGTGTCCCAAGTAACATTCTGGACGCTGACATCATGTCGACGCTTAAAGAACAAAAAACCTCCCTGTCGTCAAGGTAGGCCTATGAGAGACTCTGAAACAAAATTAACTAATTAAGAGAGATTAAGACAAAAAATAATGTGAGGGTACTGACGAAATCGGTACTCCTCAGCTTTGAACCTGGTACAGTTGTACCAAATAGGATCTACACTGGGCTCCTATCATTAAAAAAACACAATAATTATTATGTATCACTCGCTGTTATTTGTGTCTGTCGCTACGGCGCTGGCGATCACAGACACTCCGTATGTCCGTTGGTAATAATGGTGGTTGTTTATTCTGGGTACGAAAGGTTGGGGTACGATACCTTCCAGTCCAAAAAGTTGGGGTACGGGTACCCTCCATCGTAACCCCCGAGAATTGCGCCTATGACGCCAAAC
The DNA here is from genome assembly GCA_963556255.1 of Allolobophora icterica. Taxonomy (NCBI): domain Eukaryota; kingdom Metazoa; phylum Annelida; class Clitellata; order Crassiclitellata; family Lumbricidae; genus Allolobophora; species Allolobophora icterica. Next base: position 34,499,837 of record OY744606.1, read on the forward strand.
CTTTACAGATTGAACACGCACAGACCAGACTAACGATGATAAACGCCTGCACTTCAATGGACGTTACAGAACAAAAGTATGACAATAAAACGACGACCAGTCAAACAGATTAAGATGAAAGCAAATGAGGCCGACAATTGAAGAGTCAGAGGCTAATCATAGATCTTCTACAGTGCCATTATAACTATGCACTAGGCATCAAGTGATGGCACTCCAAAATAGAATCACAATCTGGTCATTTCCAACGGTCATTCCGTGTGGCAGAAAAGCAGCCTAAGGAAGCAGTGCCCTGCTGTAATGAAAACGTGGGCAATCACCAGGGAGGTATCTCTATCGTGTTAGCCTATTTATCACTGCCTGGAGCCTTCCCTTTTCTTGTTGTCCAGCATAGCCCCATCATGCCGGAGCGTCAAACACCAGATGTGATAGCATAGTAGCTCGAACCACATCATACAGTCTGGGGCCCGCAAGACCATGGCAGTAAGCACGCGGAAGGCATACTGCCTGGCCCCACAGCATATTCGATCGATGTGCTTATCGAAACCAAGGGTGTCAGCCATCGTTACTCCAAGAATCCTCAAGGTATTGCCTCTGGTTAAGCCCGGCGTCTCAGTTGGTTCACCCCCACCTCGCGCCCCCCGACCCCCTGACGATCGATCATCTCATTGGTCTAATTGCAGTTTATCTTTAGGCTACATGTACACGTCCATTGCGTTACGTGATCCATTTCAGCCGCGATAATGACACTATTTGAGAATGAGATCAGCTGTATATTTTAGTAACCTATTTCCTGAGTGGTATGGCATGAGCTTGGAGATTGTTATTATGAATGGTCATGACCCCGAACCCTGCACTATACGAGAGTTTATATGAATAGAGGAGATGTTTCGATTGAATTTAGTTGCATGGCTCCAGTCAGCTAGAAAGGCGATAATCCAATTGTAGATGTTGTCTGGGATCGGCATCTCGGCCAATTGCTCCGCCAGGTAAGAGTGCCGTATCGTATCGAACGCCTTGATGAAATCCAGCGAAATGAGGTGCACGTACTGACCCTCATCCAGCAGTTCTGTAAAGTTGATAGTTAGTGACGTAACAATAGGCCTTTAGTCTATAGAATTAAACCTAATAACAATGGACTTTCATAATTGAAGCTACGTAAGAAAGGCCTTTATTCTCTAAATCTAAAATTTACAAACAATAGACGTGTTTCACAATTTAAATGACGAGACAATATGTCTTTTTTCTCTAAATTTAAACTTACCAACATTAATAGACGTTTTCGTAACTGAAGTGACGTAACAAAGGCCTTTATTCTTTAAATCCAAAATTAATAATTATAGACGTCCATCCCAAAAAGTAGGGGAACGGGTATCCTCGTACCCCCCATAAATTACGCTTATGGACAAGAGTGGTTTCGAAGACTTATCGGGTTTATCAGATACAAAGAAGGATGTTTATTTTCTCATTTTTACTTTTCTGCACTCTTCTTCTTGCCCTGTTTGTTATTCATTCATTCATTCATTCATTTATTCATTCTGAAAATTTATATAGCGCTCCTTCAAGATATCTACTCAGGAGCGCTCCCAGTCCAGCCACGGCTAAAAAACGAAAGATTTGAGTGATCTATAAACGGGGTTATGGGGGTTCCCTTTCCGGATGCATCACCTGACGAGTCATCCTCATCCGCGTCATGCCGCTTTGTTGCTGCCTCCCCCCCACGGGTGACTAACGGTCGTTGGTTGCCCCTCTGGGCAGTCCCCGTTATCGCTCTGACTCAGGCCTATTGGGGTTGCACCAAGGTTTCTCCACTAACGTGAGTGGAAAGATCTTGGGTTGCACCGGTCTTTCGTGCTCCGCGATGCACTGCCGCACGTGACCCTCTGTATCGTGACAGGTTTGCAGCCGCAATCCTTTCCAAAGGTTCGCGACCCGGAGCCGACCGTACCCCATCGGGAACCCCTCAAGGGTTGCAATCCTTTACGTGTGTATGCGCTGTGTGTAGGCTGGAGTTCCCGCTGACATCTTATCCCTTCTGGTGGCTGTGTTTCTCTTCTCTGATTACGCATTTGTCTTTAATCCGACTGTTGGGTCCATTCTTACTAACTTTGTTTTTAATCCATTCCTACCGCAGGAAAAAACAAAGTTCCTGTTTCTGGTCAAGTCCTCGCAGTAACTAGGCCTACTATACTGGGCCGCAAAGGTTAGTTAATAGGCCTATAGTGTCAGCGTAATTATTATAATCTAGTCTAATTTAAGCTCATGTAAGCGTACTGGCAGCCAATGCAACGGCCCCTATCCCATAGCACCAGGTGACACTGCTGGACTGATGAATGGTGCTGGTCGAGAAAAGTAATTAAAATAAATTAATTAATCACGCTTCGAGAGTCGTCGACCTCAGCCACAGGGTAGCGATAAGGCTTTCAAAAGACTGTGGAGTTGGAGTAGACGAAGCTAATACAGCAAGTTTCAGGTGCGATTTTAAAAGGAAGGCAATTCCGCCACCACGTCCATTCCGTCGACGTTCATGTAGGACAGAAATTGCTGAAACTTTATTGTCCAAGCGGAAGGAAGGTCAGTTGAAAACAGTTCTCTCGTTGAGAGCAAGAATATCTGTCGGGTGATGCAAGATGTAATTTTTAAGAGAAGTGGATTTATTACGGATGGGCTGAATATTAAGACAGCATGAACTGACAACTTTTAAATGGCAAGAACTGAGGTTTGCCTCGATGTCATCAGAAAAAAGTAACAGAAAGTAAACTAGCAATATAAGCGATGCATGATTCGGGTAATTTTTTTTACCTAGATGTAGATATGGAGAAAGACGGGTAGCCTATACGATGAGGAACGGAGCGTGACAGGAAAGGCATGTACTACAGGTATTTTAGACATTGCCGATCATAGTAGGTTAAAGAAACAGGCATCGTAGGGATAGCTAAATAGTATATCGAGCAATTTGTTACGGCAATGAGAGGAGGTGATGGATGGGCAGAGAACACGCGTGTGTGACATTGTATACAGGACAATGACGACTAATGCAGCGAATGGGTTTCTAACGGCATTGTTAGTTTTAGAGCTACAGCAGTAGGCCCCCAACAGCTTGCAGGTGCACATCTATACGTATTATATATATATATATATATATATATATATATATATATATATATATATATATATATATATATATATATATATATATATATATATATATAGTGTCCGTCTGTCGGGTGGACGCTACGTCACAAACGGGTTCTGTTCTATTGTGAAACATAAACCTGTCGTCTTGGCGACGGTGATAATCAACAATACATAATTATAGACCTATAATATGACGTCATAATTATGACGGGCAAATACACTAGTATATATATATATATTAAACAACATAATAACCGATGTACGTCTGTCTGTCTGTCCCGTAGCAAACACTATTGTGACGTCACTATACTGCCGCCTTGGCGACGGCTGTCTTGACGACGGCTAAAGGCCTATGACGTCATAATATAACGGGGAAGTAAGCTTAATTGTTATCACTGCAATAATTGTTTTATATACCGTGATTTTTCACGGGTTACAGCTAGTATATATATAAAATCACACGTTAGGTGCGTTACTATAAGTCACGAAACATTTGTTTAATGCGTTATATCGTTATCGTTATCGTCATTAATGCTACAATCAACGTCATCATCGATCGTCGACTGCTGTTTTATTGATCACAGATTTAACAAGGACGAGTCTTACATTGATGTATAATTATTAGTGACGGTGTATACAAACGACGGACGTAACAACGATCAGAGCCTCGCTTAATTAGGCCCGTTCACTAATAAGTATGCGGGTTCTATGGAAACGAATACGTCACAGTTAGTTGCAATTTTGGCTCCACGCAATAATCAATGTTACGTAGCCGATTGTTTATACACACGAGCTTGACATAGTCATTTCTTTTAAACTAGTGAAGTGGGATTGACTATTAGATTTATTCAGTAGATCATATGTGTCTTTCTTTACAAACCTTTACACTTAGACCTATTATGTTGCATAAATTGTCAGCGTAAGCTTCAGCGACTTATGACGCTGCTATTTCTGTATTCTAGTTCATCCAAACACCTTCACATCTAACAGAAGAATTACGTCGCAATGACGTTGCTGATGTAGCAATTTAAGTAATAAGTAAGTAAGTAATCTTTTATTAGCACGAGACAAACGCTAATACTTTACAACAACAGTCAACAATACATACAGTGGTGAAAAGTAGCAAAATGGCACAATATCAGTCAGACAAAAAAGCAGATGCAGTATCAACAGTTTCATAATGTCTTATGTACATACTGTACAGTAATATCTATATCTAGAGCTATAGATACCGAGAGTGCTTTTTTCTAGAAAAAGGCTCCGGAACTGAACATTAGGTTCCGGAACTGAACAATTTTGAAAGGACTAAAATCCCGAGAAAAACGAGATTGGGGGTTGGAATAAACATTGAAAAGAGTTCACAAAACTGAAATTAAATTAAAATAACTAAATTATTGTTTATATTATTATAATAAATAAATTATTTCTTAGTAGCTGAAAAGATGTGCTGGAACGCCGTTCCGGCTGAAAAAAGCACTGGATCATACCGATATTAAATTATAGATATATTTTTCCCTTTAGGATGTCGTCTATAGCCTAATGGCAAGCTAAAGAAAATGCTTAAAGCAACGAGGTATAAAATTCTATCTCTTATAGTGATGGACCAATGCCACAGACTTAATGTGCCAGAAAGAGTTCATTTCAGCGTAAAGTGATCGCGTGACTTAAAAATATTATTTAACACTTTAAAGCTGCATTGGTTTCCCAGTCGCTTTTAGTATACTCTCTCGTCATTAAAGGGTTAATATAAGGCTGTGCAGACGCAAAATGGATCGAAAACCTCGTGTGGAAAGGCAAACGCTGCAGACTGAAGGCTGTTAGGAGTCAGAGCTGCTTTTCGTAGACGCTGCGTTAATATTGTGCTTTTGAAGGCGCTGTTAGGGATTAGGCTATGCATGAAGGCTTTAACTTAAGGTCGGTGAACGCTGGTATTAGACTATAAAGTGGTGAAAATGACGCTAAAGCGACGCTATAATAGAACTATACGTCAACGCAAGAATTATCTCAAGACAGCAAAGCTTAAAGGAAGCTTGGGCTGGTGAAGATTGGAGTAGGGCCTATTACTTTGCGGACCTGCATTAACCGAACGTGTCAGCTAACGGTTCCACGCCAAGGAAATAATTATCTAGGCGTATTCCTATCAATATATAAATATTGATAGACTCATAATCTACTCTATGCAATGGTATATAATACATGCACTAATATAGTTCATTAACCTTTGCTTCTCACCTCTCCTTACTTACTCGCACTTGCTACTACCACTTGAGAAGATTGCGAGCTATTCGTCGATCCGTCTCTCCTGCAGTTTTCACTACCATTATCCATGCATTTATCTGTTGCCGAATTGATTATTGCAACTCTTTACTGGTAGGCCTTCCGAAAGTGTGTCTTTCTGCCCTTAAATCGGTACTTAACGCCATAGGCGCCGAGTTGACCCAAAAAGTGTGAGTGCCCAAATAGAGTGAATTTTGATCTTTTTTTCGTTACAATGTTACAATGGTAAAAAAATCATAGTTCTCTCCAATATCAATTCTCAATTCTTTTGTTTTATAATTATAATGGCAAATTAATGTCAAATTACAAATATGTGGCTTCTCTCGTCCAGTGTCAATTCTTAATTTTTTGGACTTTTTGGGATTTTCTATATTTGCTTTGTTGGATTTAATTAGGACACACTTATTGAAATTATACCTTTGACAGTAGAATCTTCACTGCAATCTACACAGAGGCGGCGATCTTGTTTGACAGGTAGGGGGACACTTGAACTGGGACAATAGGCATAGGCCTAATAATTCGAGCGTGAGCGCGAAAAAATTTTGTGACCTCTATTTGTGCACGAAAAATGCGTTAAAAAGCAAGGGGCAGGCACTTTGTAACGGCATGTAGGCCTAGATATATAAAAACTTAGTTTCATCAAATTGTATTTCAAATCTAAAGTTTATTAACTTAATAGTAACATAGTGCGAAACAGTAGGCCTATAAACAGAATAATAATAAACAAAACTAATTAATTTTTTATTTGTTGGTGACAACGTGTTAATATCGACGTGCCAATTATTAACAAAAACAGCAATCAAAAAGTTTCTTTAGAAATGGGGGGGGGACAACTGTAGGCCTATACTGTGTCCCCTCACTGTAAAAGGTGGATGGGACATGTCCCACTCGTGTCAAAAATTCCAATGGAAATGTTACAGTGCTATAAAATGCCATGGTTCTCTCCAGTATCAATTCTTAATTCTTTTGTTTTATAATGTCTTTATTTGTTACAATGATTCACAACTAAATGGCTTTTCTCTAGGTCTCCCTGGTATTTTAAAAACTGCGAATTTCTTTTTGCAAAGGCTGTTGCAGGAGATCAAATCGCTGCAGGTTTTTTTCAAGCGATAAGCTAGCAGTTTCGTCCCTGTGTCTATAGTATACAAGTGTGTCAGTCGTGTTTGAGACAAGACTGCAAGCATGAAACTTACAGGACGAGTGATAAAGTTAATTGAGATTAAAATATAACAAAGACGTTATATTATTTTATAGATAAATAATGTCATTACTCATTAGCAAAATAATCTCTTAAAAAGGGCTCTTTGGGGACTGATTTCTGGTGGTGCCCGGGCATAGGCGGGCCTCGCAGGGCCTATTTCTGGTGGTGCTGGGCACTCACGGGCCTCGCAGAGTCGGCGCTCATGCTTAACGCAGCTGCTCGCCTTATTGCTCATCGTTCTCGGTTCTCCTCCATCTCTACTTACATGACTGATGTCTTGCATTGGCTTCCTATCTCCGCTCGTATCCACTTCAAAATCATAGCTCTTGTCTCTAAGGCACAGCAGGGCTTAGCTCCAGCCTACCTTTGTGACCTGATGCGCAAACCTCTCTCAGCTTCTTCTCATCGACCCCTACGTTCTCTGAATCGGCTTGATCTATTCGTTCCCCGGGTGAGGTCTGCCCTGGCTCAGTCTCGCTCTTTCGCTGTCGTGGGTCCATCCCTATGGAACTCCTTTCCCTTGGTACTGCGTGGGACCCTACTTACTAAGTTCTCTCTCTCTCTTGTTCATCGTTTAAAGTCATTTCTGTTTCCGTGAGGCTCACATGCTGAGAGCGCCTCTGAATCGTTCATACTGTGAGAGGCGCTTTATAAATTCTCAGATACCATACCATACCATATCTATATAACATATAATTCACATACATGTATGTACATGCAATAGTGTATATGTGTATGCTTACTAACGGAACATGCCCTGTTCTAATTATTATTAATAGCCTATTGAAGAACGAGTTGATCAATGACTTGAGACTAAATTTTCCATTCTCAACCGAAGCCGCATGTTTTCACAAACTGATAACATTTGTATTATTCATATTCTTGTATCGTAACGTATGTACGTCATATAATATATTATAATCGTTACAACGATACAACGTGGTTATCATAGTCACGCGAACTAGGTCTGAATTTAGTTATTTTTCTAATCTGAAAGTGTTAGAAACTGTTTAAATAAGTCTACAGAGGTGGTGTTAGGATTTTTGGTTCGAGAGAACTTATTTGTAGTCTGTACATGCTAACATGATTAGATTTTATCTTAAAAGCATGAAACTCTTTAAGGCATTTCAAGCAATACCCTAATTGAAAATGTAAACTATAAATTAAATAACGTTTCTCACTGGTTTATAGTTTAAAAAAAACTATCATTAAACCATAAGACGCTTTTGTTTAAGGCGCAAATCATTTCATGTTTGTAATTTAATTATCAATATCGAATATTTGAGGACATGTTATTAGCTTTTAGCAGTGTATAGGCCTATTGCAACTTACTGGAAAGACCAAACTGACCATAGACCTATAGGCCCTATGTCCAGAAAAGACGATAATTGGTATATTGTCTTGAATAAAACTGTAACTCTGTACTAATATTCCTAATTCAACCTTAACTGCCATACTACAATATATCCTGGGCCTCAAATTACAAATCTCGCTCAAAATATCTGAACGGTATCTATATATGGCTCACCAATACGGTCCAGCACCAAATTACGACTTACAACAGGCTGTCATGAGTGACATTACACGTCAAATTTTTAAGAAGTTGCGGTTTGTCAACTTTGATTTATAATAAACGAAATAGTACTCTCTTATATCACCATGGAAATCGTTTGAAAAAACTGAAAATCTGTGCATTTGTGCATCATTTTAAATATAATTTACTGCCTGTAACGTTTGATTGTTGTTTCCATGTTACTTCGGAACTGCATAGGCTAATCACTTTAGCAGATCTTCAGAAAGATATTGGACATGTTTCCCTCGCAATAAAATGATCCGTGGACTCACTGTATGGAATTGTCTTGCCTGATGACTTGCCTACCAGGCACCGGTTGGTGACTAGTGTATTGTCGCTTTTCGGACACTTTAGGTTATTTTTTTCTAAAATTATTTCACACAGCAAAGTACTTGCGGATTTGGCAAAAACTGACGTAATATACTTGACTGTCTTGAGTTATAAGATATTAGGTGATCCTGATTTTTTCACCCTGAGATCCCTAGCAATATTTCGCTTGAGTTAACTGCTATGCTGATTGCTATTTTGTGTCAAATGTAGGCTAAGGTTTCAATTCAAATTAGAATTCAACTATAACATGGTATATAAATATAACATAACATAGCCTAAAATAACAGCATATTGTGGCCTTGAAAGAACAGAATAATGATAATAATTATTATTATTATGCTCGTTGTTATTGGAATTATTATTATTGTTGTTGTTGTTATTATTATTATTGTTATAATTATTATTATTATTATTATTATTATTATTATTATTATTATTATTATTATTATTATTATTATTATTATTATTATTATTATCATCATCATCATCATCATCATCATCATCTTCTTCTTCTTCTTGTTGTTTGTGTTGTTATGTGATGATCATTCATCTCTTTAGAATAGGTTGCCTATAATTAAAGCAACCTGCGACATGAACTCTTTTACCTCTGTTTGTCTCTTTTCCGTAAGCGCTTGAAGACCATTCGCTTCTAGATCGTGGGTTGATGTTATCAAGTCGGGAGCTCCTATCATGAGTGTCTTTCTAGAGTGGCGCTAAATAAATTTGCGAATTCAATTTACAATAACAACAATAGTAATCATAAACTTCATCGTCGTCGTCATCATCATCACGTTGAACATTGAGAAAGTACCTATGTGTCTGATATGAAAACGTTGGTTGACGTACTCACACTGTATGCGATAGAATCTGAGATGTCTTCCGCATGACGCCTGTCATCTATAACTGAGCGTATTGTGTCATGGCACCACCTGAAGCAGCAGCAGCAGCAGCAGTAGCCTCACCATCATCATCATCAACAGCAGCAGCAGCGGTGTATGTAGGCAGCGGTGGAGACCATTACGTTTCGCCCGCCTGTCGCGTAGGACACACGACACTCCGTATATCGAGTGACAGGGAGACAGTTGCACGGCATTCTCCAGTTACCATGGCGATTCGATTTTGCCTACACTTTTTAACAGTGATCGATGTCTCAAGGAAGAGGAAAAGCCGTTTCGCCAGCAGCAGCAGCAGCAACAGCAGCAGCAGCAATGATATCCCTGGCACTGACACGACAGCGGCTGATGAGATAGCGCAGAGCCGTGGCGTTTGATGGTCAGCAGGACGCTCGGCGGCGGCGGGCACAGAGAAAGCGTGGCGCCGGTGGCCGTCCAAGTCTTGGCGATGAGCGATGGCCTTGCTTCCGGTTCTCGTAAATCATTGACTATTGTCCGGAAAGAGGCCACTCCATCGCCATCTGAATCCGAACTCAGTGGCGGAGGTATCTGTAGGTCAGATTGACTTCGATCTCTCTCCTTCCCTCCCTTCTCTCTCTCTCTCTCTCTCTCTCTCTCTCTCTCTCTCTCTCTCTCTCTCTCTCTCTCTCTCTCTCTTTATCTCTTCCTCTCCCTGTCTGTCTGTCTGTCTGTCTGTCTGTCTGTCTGTCTGTCTGTCTGTCTGTCTGTCTGTCTCTCTCTCTCTCTCTCTCTCTCTCTCTCTCTCTCTCTCTCTCTCTCTCTCTCTCTCTCTCTCTCTCTCTCTCTCATTCTCAGCTGTTCTGAGGCCGTTCTGAGGCCAAATTGAAAGCAAAATCAGTCGAATGTTGCGTTTGTCATTTGAAATTAATTACATCTGGCTTCAGTTTGACGTCTTTCAGTTTCCAAATCATTTCTTCTGATGTCTAGCGATTTGTACAGCGATTTGTCTTGTCTTCGTCAGAGGTTTGACGAGTTGACAACCAATTTGTCAATTACGTCATCATTTTGCCATTGTGCCACAATTTCACCATTGTTGTCTCAAATTTTAACATACTTATCCGAGAATTGTGCCCACTAATCATCAACCGACGAGTCTGAATCCTTAAAATGGTCTTCGTTTCAGCATCTCTCCGCCATTCCTCTTAATTTTGTCGTTCGTCAGATATATGCTGTAGTCTTCACCAACTGCGGATAGAGATAGTGGCATCATCGTTGAGAGCCAGTGTTAGCTGCAGAGGATGATGACGCTTCATCATACGCGGTCACACTGACGCCTTGACGATCACAGTCACGGTCATAGCGTGTTGACCAGCGACGCAACGGCACTACAGCAAGACTCCCACCAACAAAAGGAGTGTCCTATCACCATGGTGACGAGACTCAATAGTCGTTGTATGTTGCCTTTAGTCACTGCGACAAAGCAATATGACCTATCACCATGGTGACGAGACAGTTGGCCACAAAAGACGACTCCAACACCTCATCTACTGGCAGTATTCCCCTCCTTTTCAAACACTCTCTAGGCACTCCACTCCTCAGAAAACCATCACTTGATAAAGAAATCCTTTCTAACTATCGATCCGTCTCTAACCTGTCATTCATCTCCAAACTATCTTAACGCATAATCCTTTCTCGAATCAATGATTACCTAATTTTCAACTCACTCCTCGACCCACACCAATCTGGTATTATCAAGCGCAATTTGCAAATTGCCCCATAGTTATTTCTGTTCCGACTCTGTGGAATAAACTCTGCAGTCAAAATTACGAGAAATATCTGATCCATCCTATGAACTCACCAAAACCTCACCTCTTGCTATCTCTCCACAGTTTCTTCCCTCAAGACTGAAAACGCTGCTCTTTCACAAATCCTATCCCGATTCCTCCTCTTCCCCTTACCCCCTCCATAGGCGTAGACTCTGGGGGAGGGGGCAGCCGGGGCACGTGCCCTCCTAATAATTGAGATGGACTGTGCATTCAATGCAACAAGTATAGCATTAATAACAAAATCCCCCCCCAAAAAAATTTTGGACAAGTTTACGCCAATGCCTCCCTCAGGGGCGTCTACACCATAGAAACCTTGGAGCAAATGCTCCATCCAAGAAATAGGGGGGGAAAGATTTGTCAGTTTGTGTGCCACCATTTTAGGGGGGAACGAACGGCGAGGGGGGAAGAAGAGGGGGAAAAGGGACGTTGCTCCAATGACTTAGGGGGGATAGACGCCCCTGGCCTCCCTCGCATCTTCATTTCTAAATATCATCCACCCTACCAGTCCGTCTGTCTGCCTGATCCCTTTGGATCTTGGCCTGAAACCGATTTTTACCCTACCTACCTATCCATTTTGTTTTGACTAAGCTGCTGTGAATAAGCTGGTTTGTGCACATGCATGTGTCACTGTTGTTTGGGCGCTGTGGAAGTATCTAGATTATTATTTTGGCCTTCAACTTTCTCGGCTTTGTCCTCCGCCACTTCATGGTTGTTCTTTTAGTCATTGTAGGACTATGTGGTCATTATTTTCAGTACCGGGGTATCGTCATGATCAAGGCCATCCATATCTTCTTCATTCTGATATTTCTTCTTTCTTGTGTTTCTCTTTCTTTTTATTTTCTTCTTTACCCGTTCTCTTGAAGATCTTTTGTCCTTCTTCTTCGATCTTCTTCTTCCTCTTGGTCGTCGTCGTCGTCCACTTCCCTGCCGGCATTTCCATGGGTATTAGATGGGGACCCATATGGGAATATGGGTCTTATATTGGCTCCACGTTGGTATGCTGGCAAAGTTCTTGTTTCCTTGTATTTCTTCTTCTTGTTCTTCAGGGTTATCGTTGTTTCTAGTCATAATTATTCCCAGCATATTACTACTACTACTACTACTACTACTACTACTACTACTACTACTACTACTACTACTACTACTACTACTACTACTACTACTACTACTACTACTACTACTACTACTACTACTACTACTACTACTACTACTACTACTACTACTACTACTACTACTACTACTACTACTACTGCTACCACTACTACTACCACTACCACTACCACTACCACTACCACTACCACTACCACTACCACTACCACTACCACTACCACCACCACTACAACTACCACCACCACCACCACCACCACCACCACCACCACCACCACCACCACTACCACTACTACTACTACTACTACTACTACTACTACTACTACTACTACTACTACTACTACTACTACTACTACTACTACTACTACTACTACTACTACTATTATTACTACTACTAATACTATTACTACTTGCACTGCTGCTGCTTCTACCACCACTATTACTACTATTACAACAACAACAACAACCATTACAACAACTACTACTACTAATGTTACTACTATTATTTCAGTATTTATCAAGCGCCACTATCTAAGCGTCAAATGATGGCGCTGAGTCACTGTGCGTTACCACTTAACTCAAGGTCCCTACACAGTAATAGTCTGAGTCGAGGTCGATCCTCAACAGTCAAGGCGAGCGTTCCAACCAATCTGTTACAGCGTATCACCGTTGGTCATCGTGAATTATCAATGGCTGACGACGTCAACTTCGCTTTGAAGAACATCCATCAGGTTTGGGGTCAAATAGGGATCAAGGGGTCAGACCTCGTAAACTATCATTCAATGCTGCCATGACTCTAGATTATTTATTCATACTGACGCGAACTAAAAACTGTTATAACTCCATCCTAGCTGGATTGCCAAAGTGTTCAGAATACATCAACTCCAGCCGTACCTCAATTGTGCCGCCTGTGTACGTAGTGGCCTATCAGAAAAAATACCCCCATCTACTTACCTTAAGTCGCACTTGCTAAGAACAATTTGTGATCAAATCGTGGAAGCAGCGCTTTCTGGGAGCTGCACAAAGGCGTTATGTCAATGTTTTGTAACATTATAATATTAAATCGTCAGCGTTGTCTCAAGATGAAACATAGCCAACATTTTTTTAAATAATTTTTTGAGCTTAAAAGTTAGACTTACACGCAGCGCCACAATATTCAGCAGCAATCGATCGCAGATATTGGGTGACGCCAATTGAAATTAAGTATGCCAGGTCAACGCGAATTCCGAGCCATAGGCATAAGAGGAAGCGCAATCGGTCAGCATGGAGCCTCTGGTGAAAGAGAGAGCTATATATCGTGGAACTGAAAAAACTGACGGATGAAGTGACGTTCGCGATCTTTGACATACCAGCCGATTATGCTATGGGACAGGGAACTGTTCTTGAGCCAAGCAAGACCTCAACTCTCTGCTTTTATATATAATATATAGTGTCCGATGGTTTGTGAAGTAACACATAGGGTTTTAACTTTTATAGCTCAGTTTCTGATGTGAATGATTACAGTACAGCTACAGTAAAAAAACAGGCTGAAACAGACAGAGACGGAAGGACAGAGGCACAGACAGACAGACAGAAACAAAGCCAATGAAACAGACAGAGACGGAAGGAGAGACAGACAGACAGACAGAAACAGAGCCAATGACAGAAGAGAATGTGAGAAAGAGACACAGAGACACGTAGATGCGAGACATTCTGAGGTAAGGAGAACGGTAGATATAAAGACACGGGCAGGTAAAATTTCGATAACTTTAATCGAACTCTTTGGAAATCAATTGATCAAATAGTTCAGAATTGCATTTCATGTGGGAACGAAATTCCAACATTTAATTTTCTCCACGATCGTTTTTCCTGAACTTCAGACTAAAGTGTTCTGTAACTCATAATCCTACTGTTTCGTATTATATATTCATTTATTGGTAAATCAAACAGTTTGACATATTGGAACTTGTTGTCTCTTGGGATCCTCCTACCGATGCCTAGTAACATTTTTCGTTTGATAACTGATATCGATTGCTATTTTTCTATAAATCTTAATGTAAATTGTACTGAAAAGCCACTCTGTAATAATAATAAATTGTCTATTCTGTCTGACTGTGTAGGCTAGAGACATTCACAGCCATATAAAGCGTTAAACCTTGGGCCCTATAGAAATCAGAGTTTGTAATAAAACTCTGTGTATCAAATTATATATAAATAATTAAATATATATACATATGATGTATGCGAAAATATATGTTGTGCGAAATTATATATGGATAATAATAGGTACGGTAATTGCTGTACGTGTATGGTATCTATTTGGGTAACAGGACGGCTTGTGAAGCTGACTTTGGATCAGCTTCTACGCGTCGATTGATGTATACTCCGACAGGTGAGTTCATACACACAACGATCAGAAATCTAATATCCGAGGCTGCTGAGACTGCAGTTGCTCATGGCAGCCACTGCTGCAGCCTCCGCTGCTGCTATCATTAGCCCATCATCTGCGGCGTCGTACTTAGCCGTCCACTCTGCAGGCATATCCTCTGAGTCCCTGAGTCCTTCCTCTTGGCCAAAGAGCCTGGCCTCCCTTCGAGCACCGTTTCCTGTGCCGTGAGGCGGCCCTGCACAGATGCCAACAACCGGCTTTTCCAGTCGTTAATTTCGATGTGAAACTTCCCCGTGGATTCCGCGAAAAGCAGTCGACACCACCAGCCACCGACTGCTGTGCCCGATCCACGAGAGCAGACATCCTCCCTCCTCTCCTCACTCCATTTCCTTCCTCCCACCTTCTCACCTTCCTCTCTTCCTTCTGACTTATGTCCCAGCGAGTCTCTGCGGTGTTGGATCAGACCAGCGCGCCAACCGCAACGGCTGCGCGAGGCCCTCTGCCTGCCCCATCACTCCCTCGCTGTGCTCTATTTGTGTACAGTGGTGGGCCAGTCCTATTCCACATCAGGCCAAGCGGTACTAATATTACACAATTTTGCTATTGGCTTCTTCCTTTGGTCTTCTTCGCCAGTTACTTCAGTCTTCGGCGCTTCTGGACTCGTCGTCCCGTCTCTCTTCTTTAGACAGGAGTTTCTGTCGTCTGGTAGGCTTAGAAGAAGGAGCTGTAATTGATTGAGGGAAGGAAGAACCGGACCTCACTTCGTTTCATAGTCCAACTTTAACAAACATGTGAGTATTACGTATTACATTATGCAATTAGGTAAAACGGAAGAAATTGCGTCCTTGACGATTTGCCCTGCCTGCCTCGACTGAGCGTTTCTGAATCTCTGGTTTTCGGCTCATATTCCCAGCTGAAGTAATGCAGACCTCGATTTCGTTTATGATACACAACCAATTGCGGTCTATGCCTGGAGCAGACAAATCTCCTTGGCATATAAAACGACGTCCATTTAACTCAACAACTAATCTCCCGTCACGAAAGAATTAAGTCCAGTAATTCTGTTAGTTTTATGGCAGAATAGTTTAATTATCTTTTCGTCTTCTTTTGTTCCTATACGTATGTACAATCTAATCCTACGAAGCTCTTGAGTTCATCATAGAACCTTAATTTAGAGAATACTGGACCGAAATAATCTCTACCAAATAATTGCAGTTAAGCTAAAACAATTTACAACGCTATACAGACAGCACAGAGACTCGGCTACGTTGGCTAATTATTCTAAATTCAACGTTTTCATGTAACTTCAAAATTGCTCATTATGCTTATTATACGACACTCTGAGTGTGCCAGCAAGTAGCTTAGCGCTTGTATACGACACTAAAAGGAAGCTACATTAGGTGACTAGAAGAAGAAGAAGAAGAAGAAGAAGAAGAAGAAGAAGAAGAAGAAGAAGAAGAAGAAGAAGAAGAAGAAGAAGAAGAAGAAGAAGAAGAAGAAGAAGAAGAAGAAGAAGAAGAAGAAGAAGAGAAGAAGAAGAAGAAGAAGAAGAAGAAGAAGAAGAAGAAGAAGAAGAAGAAGAAGAAGAAGAAGAAGAAGAAGAAGAAGAAGAAGAAGAAGAAGAAGAAGAAGAAGAAGAAGAAGAAGAAGAAGAAGAAGAAGAAGAAGAAGAAGAAGAAGAAGAAGAAGAAGAAGAAGAAGAAGAAGAAGAAGAAGAAGAAGAAGAAGAAGAAGAAGAAGAAGAAGAAGAAGAAGAAGAAGAAGAAGAAGAAGAAGAAGAAGAAGAAGAAGAAGAAGAAGAAGAAGAAGAAGAAGAAGAAGAAGAAGAAGAAGAAGAAGAAGAAGAAGAAGAAGAAGAAGAAGAAGAAGAAGAAGAAGAAGAAGAAGAAGAAGAAGAAGAAGAAGAAGAAGAGTCCCTTAAGCTAGCCCTTAGGCAGCCATAGGTATGAAGTGTTAGCGACTTCATTTTCTTCATTTTCTTAGCCTGGGCATATGAGGGCGGGTAGCCAGTCCGTTCCCTCGCCGTCTCATTTTCCCACCGACCGTGTACTGTCAGTGTACTCGTTATAGCTGAGTTGGCTAGGGGTGCAGGCGGAGCAGAAATCTTGAATCAAATTTTCTGCTCAGGCAGGGTTTGAACTCCTCTCGATTGAAGTCCAGCGTGCTAACCACTACACTACTGAGCACCCTCTTGACTATAACATTAGATGCATAGATAACTAACTAACTAACTAATTAACTATAAGCACGCACCAGAGGCACTTTGCCTTAGGATGCTTGTAATTATTTCTCTCATAAGTTTTAACGAAATTGCTTCGTGGTAATAAAATTGGTCCTCTTCACAGCCACGCTTCCTGGCGTTTTTTATTAGGTGCATGCCTTGATAACTAACTAATCAACGCTGTGGTGCAAGCACTATATGCACTGTAACCTTAGGGTGTTTGTAATTATTTCTCTCACAAGTCGTGGTAATAAAATTGGTCCTCTTCGCTATGACGCTCGTTGGTACTCAACACGCACGGCCATAAAAACTGCATTTAATTGCGCAAAAACGGCCATACATTGCAATCGTACCTAAGGGGATATAGCGGTTTCTATGAGTCAGATGGCTTCTTCGATTTCATATCTGGGTTCAGTGATGCACGGCGGGCATTGAGATGAACCAGACCAGACACGGCTATAGAGATGCATTATAAAATTCCAATTTGTTCGATCAATCTCGTTGTTTTTCCAAACCAGCCGTCGTCAAAAGCAAGCAGTGCGTTAGCCGTGATGCATCTTGCGTTCGCACCTCGCCGTTATTTGCTTTTGTTTTTCACTTACATTCGGTGCAGAAACTGCCTCCGCGACTTGTAGAAAATGGTAACGAGATGACGGAGGCCTGAGGAACACTTTCCAGACCCGGCAGCACTTGTTATAGAGGCCACGTCGGTGCAAGTGCTCGTCTTCTCGCCTAATTCATTCCCTACCTCTTTCGAGTGCACGAATTACGCCTCTAGTGGGTTGCCAGCGCCAAATTGAGGCGGATTAGTAAAATATGGATCAGCAGTCGGACAGGAAACCAGTCGGTCGAGGAGGGTTCACGCGCATTCCTGGAAATTGCCGCCAG
This sequence comes from Allolobophora icterica, assembly GCA_963556255.1. NCBI lineage: Eukaryota > Metazoa > Annelida > Clitellata > Crassiclitellata > Lumbricidae > Allolobophora > Allolobophora icterica. The sequence goes on from OY744606.1 coordinate 34,517,617, forward strand.
AGTGGTTTAGACTGTCGAGAGGGATGATAGTATATAGCCATTGGGAAGCCTAGAAGACGAAGACGATGTTGCGGTTTATGGCGAAAAGACGGATTGTCGGCTCGTCAATGCACTCAACCCGATAACTGTAATTGCTGATATGGGCCATGATAGAAACTAGCGCTGTGTGCACGACAGCGTAAGTTACTGTGTCATGTGCTGGCAGCTTAAGCGCTCTGATATTGCAACCGACACGAATAAGTTATATATAGATATTATATATACTGTATGTGCATATATATACTTTTAGCTTTTAAATACATGAAGTCCTATACATGCATGCATACATACATACATATATAGGTCTACATGCATACATACATTGTACATACATAATTATAAACTTACTTGGATAGGTATATAATTATATGCATACTTATATACTTACAAACATGTATACATATTGTAAAATTGTATATATTTGCACGCATCTACGGGCCAGGTGAATTTAAGAGCTGGATTAATGGCTACACCTAATGCCGTGATTGTCGAGTTTGTAGTGTTGTTTATGAGCGACCATTTCATCGAAAGCCGGGAACTGTATATAGTTGTCTAAGAGGTTCGTCTCTTCTATGAGATAGAAATTCAAGGCTGTCTTTCTTCTCTGTTGCTTTCGTTGCTCTAGTCGAGTGTTTCTCTGCTGAGCCTCTTGTCTAAATCTCCTGGATTCGATTCCTACGCAGTGCATTGCGATGAAGCCACACTTTATCTCTTTCGTGTACCGACTAAAAGCATTGTTTTCGTGCATCTTCTAGGCTGAAGGGCAGTTAGCTTATCTATTGAAACTCAATCAAATCCCTATGGCAGTAACAGTCTCCTATTCAATCAATCAATCAATCAATCAAAAATCTTTATTGCATCCAAATGACAATTATCTTATATTAAGATATGACATTGAAAGTCTCATCCTGTAAACCTCATTGTCTTCGAAGACTTTCTGCCTTCTATATATAGTCTGGCGAAGTTGCTTAAGTGACAAATGACTTCTTTGTAAATGCTTCTTCATTGCCATAGTTGTTGATCTGGACTCCGTGGAGTTACAAGAATTTAAGGCTCAGGATAAAATGCTTCTTAGACAAATCCTGATTAAGAATAAACACAATAGGGGCCTATATGATTAATTATCTGTGTAATACCTGTCAGTCGAGGTGTTGTAATTAAGGAGCTATAGCTAATTTGCGTAAACGTATTGAATGTGATTGAATATATTTTGCTACCAGTGACAACGTCTATCGTTTGGCAGTTTCGATTTCGACTTATTATTAACTTATTATTTTGTCTCATTGGACACTGTGTCTGTTGTTGTGCCACGTAGCAGGACTGTGGGGTCAGATCGATTGTCTCTGGCTATCTATCTCAGCGCCCGGTCGAAAGCTTTGAAATACGATCCCCAGTTTTGTCTGTTGTGTCAAGGTCAAACATCCGAGTGAGGTGGCTGACTATCGTCCTATATCTGTGACACCCATTCTTTGTCGTCTGCTGGAAAAATACATAGTTCGACGGTATTTCCACCCTGTTTTACTTGAACCCAAATTAAACCGGGACTTTACAGACCAGTTTGCTTTTCGACCCACCGGTTCCACTACGGCCGCTCTGGTTGCACTGACCTCCAGTCTCACGGAACTATTGGAAACTAATCAGTATGTTCACCTCATTGCTTTGGACTTCACTAAAGCTTTCGACACGGTTCGGCATTCGTACCTGATGGAGCAAATAGCAGAGATGCCCCTAACAGACTGCATCTACAACTGGATCATTGCCTTTTCAGAAGACCGGAGTCATACAACCAAATTCAACCGAGAAATTTCACAAACTGTTAAGATAAATTCAAGCATTGTTCATGGTTCTGGCACTGGCCCAATTCACTTTATCATTTCTATATCTAAACTCAGGACGATCCACCCTGGAAACAGGATCCAAAAATATGCAGATGACAGCTACTTAATGATTCCCGCCTCAAATAGTGACACCGTAACAGCTGAATTGGACCATGTAACAAATTGGGCTGCTTCTTGCAACCTTAAATATAATAAAACAAAGACACAGGAGATGATTGTCAGAGGGACTGGGGGCCGGGCGGGGCGTGTGATTGATCCACCTGTTCTTTCTGGCGTCACCAAAGTAAGCAGCATTAAGGTTTTGGGAGTTACGCTCTCGAACACCCTTAGATTCGGTCAGCACATTGACCAAATATGTTGTCGGGCAAGGCAGTCTTTCTATGCCCTGCGCATTCTAACTGCTCATGGTTTATCTGGCCCCAGACTCCGCGACGTGGTGCGCGCAACCACGGTGGCCAGAATGTTATACGCTGCACCGGCATGGTGGGGATACGCTGGTCAGCAAGAAAGGAGAAGGCTCCAGTCCATTATGGATAGACTGACCCGCCAGCGATACCTCCCATGTAATAATCCAACAATTGAACAACTTTGCCGCTATGCTGATGTTGCCCTGTTTTCGGCAGTCCTTTGCAATCCAGGTCATGTCATGCACGAGCTGCTTCCACCTGTTAAGCCAAGGGTTTATGGTTTAAGGCCTAGATCCCATGACAGGGCTTTACCGCAAGCCGACAACAGCATGAGAAAACCCTTTATTGTCAGAATGCTGTATACTTACTAACCAACTGGACCTATGCTATATATATATATATATATATATATATATATATATATATATATATATATATATATATATATATATATATATAACATATTATGGTTAATGCTATGTATATATTACCAATGTATGTTTGTTTATTAACTTTAGAAGATCTATTCAACAGACGTTGTTCGCCAGAGTGCTGTTTTTTCAGCTGGTTTAATAAAGAATATACTTACTTACTTACTTACTTTTACTTCTTTTATGTCATTTAGGTCCAAACTTAAGACTCATCACACTTTAACTGGTTCAACCATCGTAGTCTAACTTCTGGTTTCTCTTACCTGCTTTGTAATTGTTATTGTAATTGTAATTACGCCAATTTCCATAGCGTCGTCAGTAGCGCTTTTATGAACTATGGTCATCGATGACAGAGCCCTACCTTACAAATCTATGAACGCCCGTTTCAAGCATGTGTGTATGAATGTATTTCTTGATGTATGTATGTAGTTTTGTATGTATGTATGTAGTTTTGTATGTATGCATGCATGCATGGATGTATGTTTGTACATATGTAAGCATGTATGTATTTGAACATTCATTTATGCAACGACTTTTAGAAATCGCACGAAGGTTCTTTATAAGTAAGATTGATATAGGCCTAAGGTTCCTTAGGATCCGATTTCAGCTGACATGCCGAGATTCGAATAAGTGGGTAAACTCAATCTGGCATCGTTGTATAGAGACCTACCTAACGACACTAACAGAATTCTATGGACCTATGCGCTCTAACGGCGTCAATGGTGTAATGAGATCTGGTTTAACAGATTCTTATTTAAGAGCAGACTATTGTTTTACTTCGATTGAAAGGTAACACTGCATAAGACTCTCCAGACGTAGGCCTATACGCATACGCACGCACGTTTGTTTTCTATGTAATATAATAAATATTTTTATATATATGTAATTTATATATGCGGGTAGCTGTATTTAGGTATAGAATGATATTCTTGGATAGATAGGCGGTTGTGCCGGGAGTGCCTGGTTACCAGATTATCGAATGGGAGGATTAGAGATGGTCTGTGATAAGAAGCCGCAGAGGCCTTTAAGGGCAGATCATTTAAAGGAGTGGTGTGGGAAATGGAAGAACACGCAATTGGCTGGAATGCCTCCTATGACAGTCATTGACCGCAATCTGCAGAAAGAGGTCAGAAGGCACCTCCCCACCCACCCACCCATCCGCAGCATCATCAGGCCACGGAGACTGACTTCTCGCCCAATTTGTGGGCTAGGAAGATTGAGGGCCAATGAATCCTGACTGAGATGGATACAAAGATATGGGCCTACACTGGACACATTCTATAGGCACAGACAGATACGTACAAATAAACAATATTTAGTATTGATATAAAGTAATCATAGGTTATATGGTTATATCTAATGAATACACCCAGATACTAGTTCATGGGACTACATGTCATTTCATTTACAAGTCCACAAAACTATTATATTGTCTATGTTGCTTGGTGAGACCGTAAGCTGTTTTTATACATACAATGGGCGATCTCTGTACCTGATCGAAATGTGTGTGTGTGTGTGTGTGTGTGTGTGTGTGTGTGTGTGTGTGTGTGTGTGTGTGTGTGTGTGTGTGTGTGTGTGTGTGTGTGAGCAGTTCACTTATTTCCGATGACTAATCTGTCTGCCAGAGAGTAGGAGAGATTGCCTTCTGAAGTGGTCCAGTCCTTAATTGATGGATCGTCTATGATCGGTGGTTTACCCATTGGCCACTTGTCATCTGCTGTCTCGGAGTCTTTGCTCTGCCTTGACTGTTATTAGTCTCTGTGTCTCCTTATTTATTCCTCATTTTTTGGTGCAATCTGTGATTTTCAGGTCAGTATGAATCCGTGTGTTTACATGATTATTGTTTCACAATCCACTCAGTGTGGGTTCATGCAACAAGAGGTTCAACTCATCTCAGGCCACAAGAGTTACCGAAATGAGATCATATGCCGAGGCCAGACAAATGACACACACAAAGACGTCAAAACCGAGGTCGTACACACTAACCACACGATTGAGACCAACTCCGTGTTCAACTAAAGATTAAAAGACTGATGAGACCCACAGTGGCATCAGTCACAAGGCGGAAACCCTCATGAAAGAGAGCGGACACAATTGGCATAATAAATGCCTACACATAACTATGTTTAACGAAACCTATGAGAAAGCAACTCATTTATGGGTCCGAGAGGATGAAGGTATGACTGGGAACCGCGTGACACGATAGGCCTATTCCGCTGAGAGTTAACCATCCAAGTATTAACCAGTCTCCATGAAGCTAGCTTTACTTCAAACTGTCTGCCAGGGTCGTATCAACAACACCAATCGGCCATTCTCAACAAAGGAACAATATAACAATGAACAAACGAATGGCTAACAACAGCAATACCGATGCGATTCAATGACTTTGAGATTCGAACCGAGGACGACGGGTGGCAAACTTACCCAATGAACAGCAGAGGAATCTGGGTGCTCAGTTGCTATATGACGCACATGGTTTCGAACCATAAAGGCAATGACAACGGTCATCAACCATACCACCTGTGTCACTGAGACGGCGAATGCAGCCTGTATACACGTGTGCTTTAGAGCCTTTCACTCACCTGTTTTTAGCTCAAAGGGGAATTTAATTATTCCAGGTATCAGAGACGTTGTCTCACCTCCGTCATCCCATCGACTTATCAACGTCGATCATCATTTTTCACACCGCATGTCTTCCACACATACGCCAGTGCAAATAATTATACATGATATATCATAGACATATGAACAGTCTTGTTGTCAAGACCTTAAACCTCAAGACCAAGACTTTGAACCTCGAGACCAAGACCATTTTCACATGGTCTCGAGGACAACAAGTCTGCATATGAACATACGTGTCTGTGCTTATAAAAAAACACTAAATTACATATCATATGAGAGCCAAGTCTGTTTACTAGTGCATGCACCTGTATATATAGGCACTACACTTGGATGGATAGAGCAGGCATCTCTAGGCAAGCAAGCGTTTTTGGTTTCACGGCGCCTATAAAATTTCTTGGCCAACCGCGGCTTGATTAATGGTTGACAGAGGAATTCAGCATCTATCACGTCTCCTATGTACGTTTAGATTTGCTTCATATGTGTAATTATAGTAACCTTCCTACTCGAAAGTTCTCCCAACGGACCGAAATACGTGTAATGTTAGAGGCGGCGGCGGTCGACAGCTTAAGCCGAACCCGTCAAGCACAGATAGATTAAGGCAACAGCAGGAGCAGCTGCTACAGCTGCAACTGCTGTTGCTGTTGCACATA